>JAIPMN010000234.1:0-68162 GCA_020650975.1 Apostichopus californicus | reverse complement strand
GTGCTTTTCTAATCACTATACATGCCTACTTATAACCACATACACGTTCGTGCGAATAACAATCCTTATTGGTACGCCTTCGTGTGCAAAGTCACTGTCTATAAGCACGCGCATGTTCATGCGAATATCGATGCTTATTGGTACGTCAACGTAACAATGACGGTTGTTATTGGCACGCGCACGTGCCAATAGACACGACCTTTCGGTTTTCCAGTTATCTCCAAAGTGACAGAGGGCAATACCAATATTATCATTGTACCTATTTGGGGTATTGAGTAACAATGCGATCTGAACTTGATGTTAACAACTTGTTGTGAGACAGGCATAACACCTAAGCTGATTTTGGTCGTCTAAAAATTTGCCCTGGAGCAGAAAAAAAAGAACAAGGACACCAACCAGGTTTCTTGACTCCTTCTTTACGTGTCTTCTCTCTGAATGTTTCTAATCGTCCTACGAGCATGTCGACCTTTGGCCACTTCTTCTCTTTCAGCTTTGGGGTCGCCTTGCCAACAGATGGCAGTTTGGCTTGACCTGGAATATACAATCACAAATTTGATTCTTAAATTAGACTGTTATCATGGGATGGGTATATGCAAACATCTGCTAAAATAAAAGAAGGCTTAAAGAACAATGGCAGCATGAAAATATATCTGTATTTCTCTGAAATCAGCTAGCAAGGCCAAGATGGTTAACAATGGCTAGACGATGTTCTGTTCTAAATGTTTTGTGGAAAATAACTTATAAGCTTTGTCACCCATCCTTTTAATACAAGTTTCTGTTATGTTGCAGTTTATGCCAAAGTCATATTCCGCTCCCCACGCTATCTTCAGAAATTATGCTCTGACAGGTATCCTCACACTTTTCACAGACATAGAAAGGATTTTATAATAAACAAAATATAACCATGTGCCAAAGTCATATTCCGCTCCCCACGCTATCTTCAGGAATTATGCTCTGACAGGTATCCTCACACTTTTCACAGACATAGAAAGGATTTTATATTAAACAAAATATTACCATGAACTGATTAGCAAAAATTTGGGCTTGAAAAAATACTTACATTCTTGTTTCACTGCCATCACATCTACAGCATCGAACGGACAACGGGAAATGTGTCTCAACTTCAGCATATCTTTGCATAATATCCTGGACAGCTTAGTCATGGGCGTAGTTTTGAGAGCAAATGCAATACGCGTCTTCATTCCAATCCCTCTGATGCCAGCCGTTCGCAGGCTCAGACCGTGAGCCACTTGGCAGTGGCGAGCTAGTTGGGCTTTGAGCTTAAACTCCTGCAGCAGAGATGTAGGAAACACAAAAATATTCCTTCAATGATTGATGATGACGAAGACAATGATGTGAAATTTCATTTTGTGAAATTTCAAAATCAAAGAGACTTTTCAAAGGTTTTCTGTGCGTCAAGAACAAAGAATCAAGACCAAGACTCTTTTAGGCACTTTGACATTTTGGGTATTTTCATGCTATTTGCAAAACTGTTTTCATTGCAATTGGTCTGCAGAAACAGTCAGGTTTCAAAAACACATAAAGTAATTTGGAATGAAAATGGTGGGCTAGCTCAAATTTCGTTGGTATTGATGTGTTACAAATTTCAAAGGTTTATTCTCGAGTGTCCTTTCTGTACGTTGCCTTCAAAGCTGGAAACTTGTGCCACACGCCACTTATATTTCCTTAGGGCAAATGGGAGGAAACTCAATTATGCTATGCGGGGTAGCTTTCTCTAAGCCTTTGGCCTATGCATGAGATCTTGTGATAAGATTTTCTCATGTAAAGAATAATTCTAAATTGCTTTCTGGAAAGCAAATCCACAGTTTTCCCTGAATACCAATATGAAATCAATCAACTATTTACATACAACAAATGATAAACCACTATTAAGTTGTTCTTAACTAGAGACCGACATCCATCAACTCTTCATGTAAGTGGGTGGAACATTGAAACACTGGTTGTACTTAGCTATTGCTTACTACCATCCTACATCCATTCTCTGCATGCGAGCGGATAGAATCTTCGAAACAAATAAATATCGTTATTTTGTTGTCCGTACAATATCTGAACAAATGAGGTATTAATTGAGTGACTGTTTACTACCTTCCCACATCCATTGACTGTGCATATGAGCGGGTGAATCCTGGGAACAAGCCCTGGTCTGTCCGGTCTATTCCTCAATGTACCTTGCCTTTCTCCATCTGAATGAGCAAAGAATATGAAACCGGCTTAGGATCTCACACATACCTGTACTCATACCTGTGTGTACTATTTGGTTTCCTATACACTGCATCCCCTCCCCCCCCCCTCCTCTTGCTCTTTTGGTGATATTTTTTGGTTAATATTTTAGTAAATCTTGTCACTAATAAAATCATTTCAAGGGGCCTACACAATTGGACATGTCAAACTTCATACTGTTAGTGGATTGTTGTCTTTCCAACATACGTTGGGATGATTTGTAGGGAGCAGAAGCACAAGCTAGTAAATAATGAATAAGAAACTCAACGTTTTCTAAATGAGACAAATAAATGACGGACAAGAGGAGAAAATGAAGCCAAGTAGGAAAGATTTCTACTTTGTGGTTTAAACCTAGCTGTCTCTATTCTGCTAGTCTTCATAGTTCATTTTTTCGTTGTTTTTGTGTATTGTATACAGGAGTGCACATCTTCAAGCCTCTGCCGGGTTTCTGTGTACTTCCTTTCACCTCATGTATATATAATTTATGTAATTACACTTTATGTCATGTTAAATCTGTTGTGTTTATACGTGAAGTGATAAAACAAAATAAAACGAAACTAAAAACGAAACGAGATATACCCAGAAATATCTCACCGAGACGGGTGGGCATCTTGAGTCCCCCACACTTCTTCCAGTAGATCCAGCATGAAGCACAGAGCCTGCATTGCATGTTAGCTGGACCCCAGGAGTACCACTGATATGATGAATTGGCTGTAGAATATTAAAGCCAAAAATTAGTATTTATTTACTCTGCCGATTCTATTACACCAATATCAACATGTAAAAAACCAATACACCAACTTGTTGACGACAGTAATCAAACAGATGCCAATGTGGGTTCCATTCTTGGGAGGATAAATAATAACATTTATGACCAATGTTGATTGTTCCACTTTGGGTTTGTCCTTGACTCATTTCTCTGTCACTTTCTTTTCAACAAACACCAGATGTTTCCCAAGTAGATCCCACTCCATTCTCAGCCAGATGTGGACACTTAGCAGGCATAAGAGCAAAAAGAAGAGTCTATCTTCTGGGAACTCGTTGAAAGGAGAAAAAACTTTTCTATCGAGCCCAAGGGAAACCCGAGATGATGGAACGCTTGTATTCAACATAAACCCTACAGCTAAAGATACAATGAGAGTCAATATCCTTACCATGACAGCTTTCACAGGCTCTTGTTCCAGGCATGGATACTTGTCCACCCATTCCCATCTTTCCAATTTGATTGGGATTTGGCTTGTTGCTGAAAAGGATGAAACAAAGCAATTGTTAGCAGATGTCTTACGACAGTTGCACAAGTCATACAAGAATTTACACGGTGAGGAAATGATAGTTTTGCTGTGTTTTTAATATAATATTGCTTTGTAAAGTATTTTACAAAGGTATCAGCCAAGGCAACAGTCAAGTAAATGATTTTCTTTTCTTTTTTTACTTATGACTTGTAAAACATCTATCAGCAGAGGAAGATACTATTCCTTAATACAAATCAACAACTTTCACTCATCAGTAATTTATATGTAGGCTTGAAGGCCAATCAAACTCAACATAAGCATTGCAAAAAAGTTTAATAGTCTTTAGAGGAATGGCTACGTTCCTTAAGATCTGTGAATTCAGAAGTGGAGAAAAAAGAAAAGAAAGCATCATGTTGTACATACTAATGATCTCCAGTTTAAAGGTCAAAATAACAACAGCTTCACTTACTAATTTGGAATATAAACTTGTTTAAGTTTGCTGTCTGCTTCTGCGGCCTTGAGTCGTTTCTGCTGGACGTATCTATCGGTCGTCTTCCACATGTAATAGTACTCGATCACACTCTTTAAGGATTTCCACGGAAGCTGTTGGGTAGGAAACGAACCCACCAGTGTAATACAAAAAGTTTTGATTTTTTTGGACAGCTATGAAATTGTTTAGCATTTTATCTAGAAAAGCATTTGTACCAGTAATTTTAGAAAAAAACACATCTGTTGCCCTGGAAACAGAGCTATCTAGCTCTTCCTTCTGGTGAAACCCAATGTTTCAACTCTTTCTCTACCATATAAATGCTAGAAGAGAGATTCAAATAGGGTCAAATATTACAGATTAATATGCCATGTGGTCTACTTTACAGTTACCGTAAAATTTCTTCCAATGAGAGAGGTGGACCAAGTTCGCATGAGAGGAAAAGAAAACCCTTCTGGAGTGCAATTCAAAAATTTTCTCTGAAAATAATCATTCCTGAATTGCACCTGTAAACATTGACCATTTCAGGAAAATAAATTGTCAAAAAGATGATCATAAATAGTAGTACATTGTTATCAACAAATGTTTTTATTTTTTTGTCTTTAGGGTCATGGTCTTTACATTCCAGCAAATACTCACAAAGTCTTGTCTGATGTCGTTGAAGTCCTTTCCATATTTTTCGAGGGCTTCTTCAAAGAGGTTTGCCTCTGAGGAGGACCATTCTTCCAGCTGGTCCCTGCAGATCACGGGACCACCAGCAGGCACAAGAGTGGCCACAGCCTTTCCAATCTCATAGTTCTTCTGATACAGTACGTCCATGGAATGAAACTGCAATTATTAAAGAAACACAAAAAAGCCATGAGACATGAATTGAGATTCAAGATGATTTTGCATTTAGTATAATGTATGCTGTTAAGTTAAACAATTTTGACTCACATCCATCAAAATCCAACAAATAAATTTTGCTGCTACTCTCTCGCTTAAGGCACTTTTTTAATTTTCTATCCACCTCAACGTCAGGGAATTTATCTGAAATGTCAGAACCTTCAAGAAATTTGTACAAAGGACAATCACAACAACAGCAGTAATATTGCTTTATCGTTTCAAGTTATGCAATTGCCAAAAGAGAATGGGTTGCTTTATGGGAACTATGAGTTTATGGGAAATAGTTTATGGGAACTGACTTGTAAGGCTTGACTCATGGCCTGAGGTGACCAGATTATAGGTGAAACAACCAAATGCAAATTCCCAGGGTTCCCAGAAACTTCTTTTTTGTCAAAACCAAGTCACTCAGACATACTTCCATTACATATTAACCGCTGGTACCGATCGTACCACCAAAATGGAAAGTCCAGTCTTTGTCAGTCTTAGAGAGAAAATAGAACAACCTTGCTTATAATGAAACCTCCACCCCGATTGGGATGGTTCTTTGACTCACCAAAGTGATATCTCTAGAGGCCGCTGCAGCGCTCATGTGCAAGCTGGGCTGACGAATAGAACTACTGCAATCCAGTGCTCTACCAAAGGTACCCACAGATCTGGAGTGCATCAAAGAAATAGTAGTGAGAATGCAAACTGATGACAGATACTAATTACTTAATATCACCTCTTAAATTATGTAACTCATTAAAGGGATCCTCCGAAATAGTAGTGAGAATGCAAACTGATGCCATCTAGCAATGACAGACACTAATTACTTAATATCACCTCTTAAATTATGTAACTCATTAAAGGGGTCCTCCGAATAGTAGTGAGAATGCAAACTGATGCCATCTAGCAATGACAGACACTAATTACTTAATATCACCTCTTAAATTATGTAACTCATTAAAGGGATCCTCCAAAATAGTAGTTAGATTGCAAATTGAATGAGAAAGAATATGCAGAATGTAAATTCATCCCATGAGCACAAACATCATATTCTCTTCTTAAATGATGCACCACAAACAAGGGGTTTGGTCAATGAAAAGGAGTCCTTTAGTATAAGCCATATTTAGTTCTCTTGATATAACTTAATAAACTTATTACAGACAAGGAAAAAGTTCCACCAAGAAAATAAAAGGAAGGAGGAAGGGAGGAGGAGGGAACTGGATCTGAGGTATCATCCCCTCCCAATATTGATTCATTATGAGCACAAAACATTCGTCACTATAATCCGGGAATAATGTATCTGGTATTTATGGGTATCACTCATGCCAGCGAAAATATGTAAGTTCTTGTACGTATCAGTTTCTGTATTTTATGGGAAACCACAGCCACAAACCACAAAACTGCTACAAAAGATGTGAGCAGTCCGTTATTAACTGTATCAAAAATCCAACTATATGAACCTACTCTACTCAGTTAGATGTTGAGCCAATACAGCCGGTTTCCTTTCACACAAGCAACTTTACCTTGTTGCTCTCCCCTAATCGTTATTTTACAGCGATCCGCATCCATGAAACACTTCTTCCTATTCAGAGACTACTTCCTTTGCCTATCAACTTGCAGTTTGACCGTGTACAGAGTCACAATTATACACTTAATACCATAACACAATGGGCAAAGTTTGTGTAATGCTCTGCACCCTCTAACTATACATCAGTACACATCAGTAACAATACAAGTAACTGAATATTACTTAAATAACAAGTACCTTGTCAAGACCAAAAACTGGTCAATTTCCTTCCCTGAGAGAGGGTTCTCTGGAGTCCATATTTTGATTTCCAATCTGGACGGATCTCTCTCGTCCATCTTTTCAGCTGGTGAAAGAAATTTAAACACCAATTATGCCATGCAAGGAAACTGACACTATGGCAAAGAGGGAATGTAACTTGACAAAGCAATACAGTGTCTGCCATTTAATCCAGTACGAACAGTATCTGTGCCTGGTAGATTAAAATCTCTATGTTTCATCACCACTAAAAAGACTTGAGAACGAATCAAATCGATGGTACATTAGCACCTCAACAGACATCCGAAATCACTACAACTTACTCTTTGGGATATTTACAAGCAACGATATTTTTAGTACCTGTCTGCAATCTACATAAAAAGGTTTTACCCATCTAACTAATCGGGCCAATTGGTATCGTTTCTTTCTTTGATGTCCCTCCACATTTAATAATTTTCTCGACGGACAGTCAAAAATTCAAAATAAAGAACTTATTTCCATGTTGTCTGACACTGCACATTAATGTTCATACATTTAATGTGTGACATCGTAGGTCAAATTCGCATTTTGCATCAGAGTCAAGTAACAATTTTTTACTGTTGTAAAGAGCGCCCGTCAAATAATATGACATATGGTCTACCATCTGAGCCGAGGCGCCTGTGGGATAAACTTACGCTCTTCAAATTTGTCTGGAATTTCCGCTTGGTATCTAGGACCAACACGAATTTCACCTTTGTCTGCCAGTAGTGTTTTTTGGTGGGGATCGTACACCAAGGAATAAAAGTAAGCATCCTGCATAGAAAGGGAGAATCCATTCTGTAATTACAATGTTCTAGATTAATCAACGGTAAGGTCATACAGCCAAGATAATTATTACCAAATATTGTAACTTCAATAGGAAAAATCGCTAAAGACAGCTGCTGAGTATGTAATTATAACAACATGCACAGGACACAACATCTTGCTAAGTACCTTCTTTCAAACGTTTTCCTTGGTGACCAATGTTGTAACTTCCCTTGTTTACTCATGACCCATAAATTTCTTTGGGCTAAAATCATCTAATTAGCACTTCCTGGTGATTGGAATAAGTTGTACAGTGACTGAAAGTTAGTTACCAACAGCACATACACACATCCATCAACACTTGATTCAACATTCAACATTGATGAACAATCACCACATGACAGGGAGGAGGCTTACTGTCAGATTCCATGTAGAAACAATGTTCATCACTGAAGTTTCATTTTCCACTACCAGGATTTGCAACCCACTGTAAATGCATACTTTTAAGGGACATGATACCGAAGCATTGATACCTTCAGCATTTGGTAGATCTAGTGGATTATATTAGATATTCAAGATCGACAAAAGGCTTTCCATAAATCAAAGAAACAAGCAGTCAGTCATTTGATGCTGCGAGACTTGTTAGCCTTACCTCCTTTGAGAGATACGACAGTAAACTCTCTGTTTCGTTGAGGAGGGTCACCGTGCACTTTCCCCGGATGTGAGTGGCCGGCAGGGTCTCCAGCTGTCGTGAGAGAAACAGCTCACGGTGCTTTAATTGGTGGCGCTGTTTCTCCGATAGCTCTTCCAACGCCTCTTCCTGCTCCTCTTCCAAAGTCACTGAATTATTGAGAATGCAAACAGAGGGATCAATAGCTTGAACGTCAGGTTTTGTTCAGAGACTACTCATCAGAAGAAGAAAACCCTCTCTGGATCACCAAATGCATAAGTAGCTCTGGTAGTGTTTCATTAATTGACTACGTCAATATGTAATAAACTAGCAGTCCACTCCCTCCCTCCCCCCCTCCTCCCCCCTTAACTACAGATATAACCCAAACCTACTGCAGTGCGCCTTTCGAAGTGAACGTTACATGGAATATGTTTCCTCACTGGCAACTGACAAAAAGTACTTAAGCAAGATAAACAGCATAACACAACCAATCATCTCCCAAGTAAAGAGTCACATAAGCATAGAGTAGCAACTGCACAATCATGAACTGACTATAGTTTCACAGTAATCCATCAGCCACTAAATATATAACCAACCTTTTACACTTGGAAAATACTACGAGTTTTTAACTTACTTGCATGCTTGTCAGCCAACTGTATCAGAGAGCTAGGAATGTCTCTCCTCCGATAGAAGCAAACCACTTTGGCCTCAACATTACCATTCTGTGTCTGGGGGAGAAAATTTGAAACCAGTCAGTATTCTGGTGACCAAATATGATTACATGCATGCATGTTTTTAGTATCTTTTCGATACTTTCAACCTTTGACCTCTGATGACCTCAATGACCTTTGACTGCTACAAACACTTGACAGGATTCTTTCACTTACTAAATTGGATCCATGTTTGTCCAAGTTCTACTAGTGGATTCACCAAGTTTACAGGGTTTTCAGACTTTGACCTTCTGTGACCTCAAGTAACCTTTGACCTCCCTAATCAACAAAGGGTTCTTATACTCATCAGGATTGATGAACAAACCATGTATGAACTTCATTCAAGCCTTGCTATTGGCATTTATTGTGCCTTCAAGCGTTGACCTCAAATGACCTTTGACATCCAAAACCCCACCAAAAAAAAAAAACACACATAAAAAACACTTGTGTTCTTGTTTTCATAAAGATGAATCCCTATACAAAATACTGTATGAATTTCAACCATAATGTACTGTTTGAGTTATCACAGCTACAAGCATTATAACACACATGAACATCCTCACACACATACACACTCACACTTATAGTAAACACACTATGACCATCGCATAGATTTCTTTGAAATGTCTTTAGCTATAAGCTGACTACATTTCTCCATTTCGAGAAGGAATTAGGGCTTTGAATCATTAGTTTCACCCATGATTGTCTTTAATATATCCTGTACACTTCCATGACAGCAACTTTGCAAGTACAAGTGAGAAATAAACTCAATTCAGTCCAGACATAACATTTTAATATATTGAACATTCCTTTTTGTTGGCTCATCAAAAATTTAAAGACGGGGGTTTACTTCCTATAAAATTTAACAGACCTATGGATGCAATTTGAAAGATTTGCCAATTGTGCTGTTTGCTATGTTCAAGCTTCCGAATAATGCAGAAAATTGCCTTGCCTTTGAACAAAATTTGTCCTGATTTATGTCTTGAAAGACTAAATGACATGCCTAACCTTGTTTAATTCTTCAATTCTTCTGATCAGGTACGGCTGAGACGAGGATGTTTCAAAGAAGACGTAATCTGTGGACAAAATTCAACAAATACAAAAGTGCAGTACTTGGATGCATTTCATTCTAAACATATTTAACTGTTCTACACTTACCAACAGATTCACTCATGTGCTATGTAATGTTCCATAACATAACATGGTCAATGTGTGACAAACATACTTTGGGACCCTAAGCCACCACCCACCACCCCCCCCCCCCTCCCCACACCTTACTTTGAGAGCCCATAGGAACTTGCCTCACCTAACTTTTTAAATAATCTTGCAATGAACATTATGAAAAACCTCTTCCCTTTCAAAAGGTAAAAAAAATGATGGTAGGCCTTACTGTCTAAGATTGTTAATCACAACCAGTCTGCCCTGATTCTTATAAAGTACTGTGAGCTTGGCTGTGTAATATGAGTTCTATGTAGGCCAGGTTATTAATGTACTGATGCTTGATTTGAAAAATTATGACTCTTGAGGTTACAAACAAACACATTTCAATGCAAACCTACAAAACAAAAATTTGAACTAAGTTACAAGTATGTTTTGCATGAAAAGAAGATAGTTACCACAACACACAAACAATTTAAAAACTTAAAATATGTACAGTGCATAGTCCGTTCGTACATGGTCAAAAGCATTTTTCCCTTTTTTCACACTTTGTAAATTATCCTACAATGAGGACAATCACAAATTAAATAGGTGCTTTACGGAAAATTAGCTAAACAAATATTACATCTTTATGTTTGATTTGCCTTGCATTTCCTCCTCAATAAATCCATCCCATCAGCAGTTTCCAACAATCCATAACAAGCAAAAAAAATATATGCATGTAGTCATAACCCTGGACATACGCAATACAAGTATGATCTTTCTTATGTTATTACAGTAATTGCAATAATTTACTATAAATCAATCATCACAATTTTAATAACCAGAATATGCCATCACACAGGTACCAATTCCCACTTACATTTGAAAAGGAAATGAACTGTTCAGGGAATACTTTATTCAGTATCGCATCACGAAATGCTACGCAAATGGTCAAATCGCTTTTCAAGTCCAAAGATTTATACCAATTCTACGGAAGGAACCATGGTATTTTTGAAAGAGACCAATATCAGCGGTCATACTAATTAGCGTCAACAGGCCCATTTCACGACAACTCAAGACAACTCAAGACAACAAGTTTAAAATACCATCAAATACAATGGTTGTAATCAGAGTGTATCTGGAAAAACGTTTAAAACTGACTGGAACCATCGTGCATACATATTTTCACGGGAAAAAATGTTTTTTTCGTAAATATAGTCAACTTTCTCCGTCCGTAGAATTGAACCGCACCATTATGATATGTGTTGGTTTGTGTTAGGGTTTGGGAACTACCTTTGTGTACAGTGTCCCTAAGGTGGGTTGACGTAGTAAGAAAGTGCCACCAAAGTAGTACATGATGAATGAACTCCAAATCAATCAAATCATTGAATGTTTTTAAAATAATGAATATTTCTTATTGTTTTTCCATTGAAATTTACATATGTTTTTATTAATTTTTACAGAGTCTTGCTTACTATCATTTTGCCTGGTTTTATTATTCTCTCCGTGTATTTTATTCTGTAATGGTGCGGTCCAATGTCATTGCGCAAGAGCAATAGCATCAGGTCGTCCAATTCTACGGACGGAGAAAGTTGACGATTTTTACGACAAAAACATTTTTTCCCGTGAAAATATGTATGCATGATGGTTCCAGTCAATTTTAAACGTTTTTCCAGATACACTCTGATTACAACCATTGTATTTGATGGCATTTTAAACTTGTTGTCTTGAGTTGTCTTGAGTTGTCTTGAGTTGTCGTGAAATGTGCCTGTTGACGCTAATTAGTACGACCCAATATCAGGGCCGTTCAGACACGTTACGCAAAATTTGAATATATACTATATAATTAAATCATTCCATGAATGTTTTCTCTAATCCAGGTACATCATGGTGTACTGACAATATTTAAAATTTGGAATCGATATTGAAAACTGCAACATTGTGACAAAGATACTTGGCAAATGAACACAATTGATGGCAACATTGCAAATTGTTCGGCAAAGTACTGAACGGTATAAATCCTCTTAATTGCTTTTATAAGACATACAAAATTGGATAAATTGACATAATATTGAGCCACAAGACAACCCTTTCCGCACACATTGTCAGACTTCCATCATCTAGGAAGATAGTGGGGTGTTAACAAGTTAACTAGTTGACTAACTTCCACGAGGCCGAGTCCGGCACCTCGACTATCAGAATTTACAGATTTTGGCAATCAAATACTTTTGGGTAAGTTTACGAATTTTCAGACAAGGGATGTGTAAGAAGATGAGAGGTCTCAATTTGAACAAAATGGCCACGTAGGCGTTAACTGGTGCGAATACTTCATGCAGTTTCTTTGTTGTGCACACTGGGTATCCTACAGTACACGGTGTGTGTAATACAACGATACAACGAGCTGCGTATATATTAATACACTGTTGCTTTAAAAAATGTTCGTTTCACACACGTGAAAATAACGAAACAACATACCTCCAACGCGATACATATTTGCCGCCATGGATTGGGAAGCTGCCTTGTCGGACTGCATTTTGTTTGATGTTTTAAATACACTTCCTTGACCAAAGAAATGAAGAAATAGGGGGTAGCCTACCACTTGCCGTCGGTCACGCTTCCCCTTCGTTGACCGGTTTCAAATTATTAACAAACGTGCCTACTAACTAAGTGTTAACAGTTAGCGATAGTGTTAACAGTTGATGGCGCTCGTCTGAAACAGGAATATATGGCAGCTGAGATTTCTGAGCTAGTATCTTGATGATTGAGTTACACTGACACATGACCGGACAAAGTAGCAAATGACACTGGGACTCCGTAACTAACTTTGGTCCTTTCCTAGACCAAACATTGATGTAAAGAAACAGCGCCGTGACCGTTTGACTACACAGTCGAGTGGTACATGTCCATGAAGTCGACAAAATATTAACCAGAAATTACTGCACTTGTCTGTTATTATTGAGTTTCGTTACTTCTCAAGTCACGGGATCTCAACACACTTGATTAGCCTAATTATTCTGCAATCCAAATCAACGACCAACTTATTGGTATACTGAAATCATGGCACAGGTAATTATTTTCAAACAAGTTTTATACTTTCACTAAGAGTAAGACTCCAAACTTTGTTACTGTTAGGTCTGGAGTATGTTCAGGTCCTTAGTTCATCCCATAATACATAGCAGTCATGCAAACTGTCCGTTACTTGGTATATTAATTTAAGTTACAGTAGGTGTTAGGCGCTACTCAAAATAGCCTAGTCCTATGAACAGAAAAGCTTATAGTTATACGCCAGTCCAGAACATAGCCGACTTTATGGAGAAGCTACCAAAAATTGTAAACCTTTCTTCTGTCAATTATGCCACAGAGATCGTAGCGGTAGGATTATATGTGAGTTACTTTATTTTTATTAGTCTTGTCTGTTACTTTTGTTCTACTCAGCAGAATGTCAAGAAAGACTTATGGAACTTAATGCAAATGTGAGTACTGTGTGTTTATTGTGTACTTTGTTCGAGTCTAGTGACAATCGCTTCACCAACAACATGTTAATCATGTAGGATTAGGAAGTAAAATAAAGCTCCTAAACGACACATGTGTATGATATCATAAAAATAAGTTTGGACAGGGTAGAAGGGATAGGCAAGAGGAAACTTTAGTGAGAGAAAACAAACTCTGTGTCCTTGATCCCAAAGTTGATCCTTTTCATGTTTTGCTGTATTAGTTAATTTGGATCCCTGTTGTATTCTCAGTGTCTTACTGTCTGCTTCTACATTTCTACTTAATTTGATTTCAGCATTTTATTAGGAAGCTTGGAAAAGTTGGAACAATATTCTGCTATCAATTTTGAACCGCTTGATATCAGTAGTATGGTGTACAGCTAAAAGTCATATAGTTTAATGTCAATTTTGGTTATAAGTCTCAAAATATATCCCTTTGATCCATCTAATGTTAATGTAGAAATTCTGTGAGTAGAGTCAGTTTTAAACTTGTTGTTTTCATTTAATTTTCCCCCCGCACAGGATTGAGGGTTTAGAGGCTGTCATTATTGCAGACAGAGATGGAGTTCCTATAATTAAAGGTTTGTTTACTTCATGGAAATTTTCACTTCAGAACTTAAGCAAATAATGAAGAGATAACTGCTGGGAAGTTTGAAACATACACTTTTTACAGCAATGAAATTATTGACTGGAACTGGATTCAAGTCAGTGATCCTAATATTAAATGTCCTGTGCTATTCACTACTCAGCTAACCATTTTCAGTCTTTTCTTTCCAGTTTCTTCTGAAGTAGTTCCCGATGCCTCTACCAGACCGGCTTTCCTTGCCACTTTTGCCACTGCAGCTGGTCAAGCTAGTAAACTTGGCCTCTCAAAGAATAAAAGCATTATCTGTTCTTTCCACTCCTATCAGGTACGTTTGTCTTTCCAGAAAATTTAATACCTAACATTTTCTCGTAGAGATATTTCTTCTTTTGGATAAGGCGCGCAAGCAGGAGGGAGGAATTTTATAGTAAAAAGTTAGTATTGATTTGTGATACTGTAGTCCATTAAATAAGTATTTTTGGGGGAATATTTATTCATGTCTTTTGGAGAACACAAGATTGTTAATTATTGTTAATTTCCTTGGCTAAAGCCCAACTGTTATTTAGTTATTGTTTTGAATGTTATTTATTGTTTTATGAATTCTAAAAACTAGACCAGAAACTGACCCCCAACTCCATTGGTCTCTGAACACATTGCAATTCTCTATGATCTTGTAATAAATTTCTGTCAGGATTCTTCAATTGGTCTATATATATATTTCAAACAATGAGATAACGGTCAACAATTTTGAAATTGTCTTTCTGTATGTCTATGTAATTAGTACTATTACCTAAAGTGTCTGAGTGTTGAAATACCTCAAAGGAATTGGGTTTATTAATTACTTGCCTATAAGATTCCTTTGGTTAAGAAAAAAAGACCTGAAGGTAGGTAGTTTACTAAATTGTTATCTCAATTTCAGTACAGTGTTTAGTTGTGGTAAAATTGCAGAACATATGCCAACAGCTACTTAAGCATTTTGTTTGTACCATTTGTTTACCACGCACATCAATAATACATCTCAGTGTTTACAGAATCTTCATTTTTTTTTGGTGTTGCTTTTTGTTTCAACAGGTCGTTCATTTTAACAAATCACCAGTCTACATTAGCCTAGTAGCAACTCGAGATGCCAATACAGGTAGGTCTGATCAGTAATCCTTATTTCTTGCTCATTATTCCAAAGTTATCAGCCATTTGCTATCCAGTAGTTAGTATGGTCATGATCATTTTGTGGTGTAAGATTGTTGATTCCAGGGTAATTAATAAGTCAGTAATAAAAAAAGACCATGCACAAAATTGTTGGCGGTGAAATTGGCCTTGTTTGGGACAGGTTTAGGTAACTAAGTAGTGGAGAGAAAGCGAGAGTAGAAAACTGGCATGACATAATGTATTTTCAAGATTTTTGGTTAATTCTCTATCTAAAGTTTCAATAGATGTGTGAAGTGAAAGTGGATCTTTGATTTGCCTGGCACTGTCTTTTGTAAACATGCAGATCCAACTGCATGATCTATTAATGCTATAGAATGCGTCTCTAGTTAGAAATGCAAAAATATACTCCTGCGACCCCCTCTAGACTTTTCAAAAGTGAGGTGGAAGCTGTCCCTCTGAGCTTCTTAAACCGATGAGCACTGTATATAATAAATACTCCTGCATTTGTCATAAGATCACAATGTACTGTATTTTCTTTATCTACAGGATTACTGTTGGGATTGGAGCCTGAATTAGAAAACCTTGTTGCCCTTGTGGGTCACACCATTCAGACAGAATGAGTAACTTTTGTTGTTGCAAAAGTAGACAATATATAAAAGGTAGAGCAAAAGAGCGCTGATATCAAAGTGACCCGTTAATGCAGTTAGTTTACGGACACTTTTGTTGCTATAACTCATCTTGAACTGGTTGCGAGACTTCAACAATTTTCTATGGGAACGGTAAACATTTTCTGATTAAAGCTAGGAGTATAATTTGAAGTGGAAGTCGAGGATGGGCACTTTTGGAAGTCACGGAAAGTTGTCCGTCTATGGAGTTTCTCTGATCTGGATGTTAGATTTCTGAGGTAGCACAAGACAAATATTGTCAGTAGCTACTCAAATGTCACACTGAGATAAAGATGGAAAAATGTGTAATTGCTCATTTTGATGTTAAATTATGCAAAATACTAATCCAGATATAAAGCAATTTCATTGTACCTTAATATTAATACAGACATCTTCAAAAGATGACAGTTTCCTTTCATGTGTGGAATATATGTCATCATTTGACCCAAAAATGACCAACTGAAGTCCAGTGACTATCATGTTGAGTCTGTTATTTGGTCATGATATCAAATCAGTGACGATCGCAAAGAAGGAAAAAAACCAGTTGCGTCTTCCAGGTTTTGAATAACTTAATAATAAATCACACATTTTGTTGCCGTAAATACATAAGTTCACTGATTTTCATGGATTCAAGTGGACACATTAAACAATTAAAGCGTTCAGTTTCTTTCAGAGTATTGAGGGAAGCAGTTTGAGTTTAAAATGAAAAAGGTATTTATGAGCCGCTGAGAGGATTTTTATAATTTGAATTTGTTGGTTTCTCTTGCTGCACTTGCATCTTCATGTTAAGAATTGGTCTCTTGTGGATATTTAACCATCTTGTGACTGATGGGTTTTGCTGCTGGATATTTCTTTATGTTATGGTCAATGGTAGTTTTCAGAATCTGCTCTTAAGTTGAATAATTAAGCTAGTACTAATATATCCTTTGCTCTTGTAATTTCAAACTAACCTGAAGGTCCTGAAACCATTTTGTTGGAATCATTGTTTTAAACACATAACAAAACAATAGAAATTTAGTTGTTCCCCTAACCGCACGATTTTAGTTCCACGATGTTCTAGTTCGCCTTTATATTAATATCCTTACGTAATGATAAATTCAACTCCACCATATATTTTTATTTTTTTGCCATTATTGCGGTTAAGTGATTCTTTGCGCCAATGCATCCCTGCAAATCTACAAAACATGTTGTTGCAGGGTGAAAACTAAAGTAAAGTCAACTGAATGTTAACAATACCCTTTGTACTGTAAGAAATAAAAACAGTGATCGACAAAATGACACCAACATCTTGATCAAGACCAGTAGAGAGCTAATATTTACAGAAGTAGATAGCAATTTGATTTATGGATGTCTTTCCTCAAATCTGATTCATTTGCCATAAGGTCCAACCTTAGTGAGTTCATGAGAGGTGTGGAATTCACCTAAAGCATGTTGCATCATTTAACCTTCACACTGGGAGGACAAATCATCAGTCCAATGGTTATCTGTAAAACACAAGGTCTGAAATTAACGTAGAAATGGTGTTCAAAGATATATCACTTTTCAAATGTATATCATCCTTATTACCTTGCTGTATACTTCTTATGTATAACATGATCCAGGTTTATTAAAATGTAATTTAAAACTATCATGCAATAATGGCAAAACACCGTACATATATTCAAACCTTAACTATCTATCATAACATGCAAAGCTACTGTAGGCAGTACTCTCCACATTGAAAGATGCTTTTAAGTTCAAAATATGAGGTAAATTGTAAGAGTTCTGCTATTGGATTTCAATCAGAGAATTTTTTTCTTAATTTAATTCCCTATTTCATATTGTATGTAGCACCTGAGTTAAAAGTATGTAATATTTTGTGACTTCTTGGTACTGAAAAGCAGCCAGTGGAACCATTTCTGAATTTTTTGTTGGTTTCAACATCTTGAGGCACTACTTGTAATTATTTCTATTCATCACTTTGCCTTTGTTGTAGATAAATTTAGCAATGATCAACAGTTAAATAAATCTGAAACTAATATCATGAGAAGAGAAATTAAGAGCAAATAAACTTTTCTTATATTTACCATGTCTTGTTGTCATGAATTTTTTTGTTATTTACTGTTTTAAATCTTATTTTTAAAAAGTGCACAGTGAATAATGTAGAAGTCACGATAGGATCACAAGAAGGTCTCTTTTCATACACAACCAAAACCTTACTGTATTTTGGTTCATTTGGGCTTACTTGGCTGATAAATGAAACTTTTTGTACAAACAGCATAAAAAAAATCTCAAACAATATCAAAAACCTTCAAGAAAATAATGAGAAGTGATATTTTGTTTGACTGTTTATTTACAATGTTCAGTACACAGATCATTTTATGATAAACATTGGAATGAAGTGCTTTGTTAATCAACCTATCCACATTGACAGTGTGGTAAATAAAGTTTGTTGTAAAATTACAGAAGATGCAAATTACTCCTTCTAGGGGAACCATGCCAACCAAGTCATTCATGGTTCTCTTGAGTCACACAATCTCTCTCTCTCACTGCAATTGCGGAGGAAAGACACTTTTAACAATAGCCTAACCTAACGTCCTTTGAGTTCTGGCAACTGTTAAATAAACCCTCTGTTCAATTTTTATAAGCTACCAGAGATTGAGCACAAAGTGTAGATTAAATCTTGGATGACCTGTCAGCCTCGTGACCATCCAATCAGGATTAATCTCGTTGAAATTCATGAAGGTCTTTTTTGTGACAAACCATCTTGTACAGCAACGGTCAAGGAAAACAATGTCAGGTATCAACCTTTATTTCTATCAGTCTTAAATCACGAATGGCCACTACATGTGAACCAGTGTTTGAGATACAGTGAGGTAAGTTCAAACAAGTGATCAACTCATTCTCCTTCACCTGTGATAATCATATCATGTAATATCTGTTTACTTCTTTACAGCTGAGTAGAAGCCAATAGAGCCGTATGAACATTAAATGAAAGATACAGTTTGCCTCCAAGCTTAGATACTCAACATAACTCCCTTCTGCGTTAAATCCTTCAAGCAAATCCTTGTTACATCTGCCTATACCTCTTGTTACATCAACAGTCTTCAACCTCGCTGTATCGCAAACTCCTTTCATTGACCATCATCTGTGAGGTGCCAGCTTGTTACATCTGCCTATACCTCTGTTGTTACATCAACAGTCTTCTACCTCGCTGTAGATCGCAACTTCCCTGTATTGACCATCGTCTGTGAGGTGTCAGCTTGTTATATCTGCCCATACCTCTGTTGTTACATCAACAGTCTTCTACCTCGCTGTAGATGGCAACTTCCCTGTATTGACCATCGTCTGTGAGGTGTCAGCTTGTTACATCTGCCCATACCTCTGTTGTTACATCAACAGTCTTCTACCTCGCTGTAGATGGCAACCTCCTTTCATTGAACATCATCTGTGAGGTGCCAGCTTGTTACATCTGCCTATACCTCTGTTGTTACATCAACAGTCTTCTACCTCGCTGTAGATCGCAACTTCCCTGTATTGACCATCGTCTGTGAGGTGTCAGCTTGTTACATCTGCTCATACCTCTGTTGTTACATCAACAGTCTTCTACCTCGCTGTAGATGGCAACCTCCTTTCATTGAACATCATCTGTGAGGTGCCAGCTTGTTACATCTGCCTATACCTCTGTTGTTACATCAACAGTCTTCTACCTCGCTGTAGATCGCAACTTCCCTGTATTGACCATCGTCTGTGAGGTGTCAGCTTGTTACATCTGCCCATACCTATGTTGTTACATCAACAGTCTTCTACCTCGCTGTAGATCACAACTTCCCTGTATTGACCATCGTCTGTGAGGTGTCAGCTTGTTACATCTGCCCATACCTCTGTTGTTACATCAACAGTCTTCTACCTCGCTGTAGATGGCAACCTCCTTTCATTGAACATCATCTGTGAGGTGCCAGTTTGTTACATCTGCTTCTACCTCTGTTGTTACATCAACAGTCTTCTACCTCGCTGTAGATGGTAACCTCCCTGTAGTGACCATCATCTGTGAGGTGCCTGGGAGTGAGTTAACATGAGGTTGATTCATGGCTGAGATAATATCCTGATACGTCTTGACTGGTAGAGTCCTCCTTGGGCCTGTCTGCCAGGTCCTACCTTCCTCATCCACTATACTAGCCTCTACTGTAATGGTGTAAAGGCCGAGTGTAGGACATGATAACAGGACTTGCTGACTAAAGTAATCATTGTGAGGGCTAATTAGCCACTTGGAATGATGATCGGTCTGGAAGAAATAGCAAGGGAAAACACACGTAACAAACATATTTCCAGATGACAAATTTCAAAAATCAGATTATCCATTCCTTTTTGAAACAGGAAACTGTTTAAGTTAGTAACAATTTCCACTTTAAACTCAATATGAAATGGTACAATAATTGTGCAAGAAATGAGCATCTAGTTTTAAAAAAAGAAAAAAAAGAAGAGGAATCTTAAACCTATGAATATTCATGATTTCAATGAACCACCATAAAACGTCAAATTTGTTCTTACCTCTTGTGATTTGGGAGCAGCTTTGGCACTACATGAGGCAGAAACCACCAGACAGACTTGATCCACTTTTCGGAACAGACCTAATAATTTAAAAGAAATGAAGAAGAAAGAAGATTGGTAGATGTTATATGGAAGAGGTTAGAAGTAACAGTGCCCTTAAAAACACAACTTGCAAAATCCAGATGAATGAATCTGCGAATTCTCATAGCGATGAAGAATAAATAGCATTTTAATCATTGTATCATGAATGAAACCTGTGGTCGCTGCTTGTGAACAGATACCTTATGCTAGGATAATCAAAGCTGAGAACGAACCTGGCTTAGACCCGTGTTGTATGACTCCTTCAATCTTCAGGACAAGTTGAGTCTCCGTTGAGATGAGAGTTGGTTCACCTGATGTCCGAGGAGAAGGGGAAAGGGCCAGCTGGAATGAGAGAAAATATTTTGTTGATGATAAGTTACAATTTGGATTCATTCTTGGAGAAAATCTCTTAAATGACTGGAAAGGTTTTATTTTTACAACTTTATGAGCAAGGGTGCTAACTTTAGAGAAATAGGTATATGAGCTCACCTTGATTGTAGTTGTCTGAAGGGCCTGGTAAAAGTATCGTGGAAAGGTGAAAGGAAGTTTCAGCAGGGCTAAACACGAATCCAAAATACAGTTTGTATGCTGAGGAAAAAAAATACAAAAAAGATAAAGTTTCTGTTGTCTAATGTCAGTTTTTAGATACAATGCCAAACTAGGACATGTTTTTGTATATTCTTTGAATCCTGCAATATCTTATAAATTAATACAGCAAACTGCAATATCATTGAGAGTAAATGAAAATCAAACACTACATGATGTGAGAGGTAAATATTATAACTTCAACAAAATTGAGGTAAAGATATGACTCCATTGCAACTAAGTTTTCTGCAGGATGGGAGGGGGGGGGGGGGTATTGGCTAACTGACTAACACAAAATAATGTTCTTCTCCTCATCTGGAAGTAGGGAATTTCAAAATCATTTGCTAAAGAGACGTCATAATATGGATGTACATTGCTGACATGTTATCTACTTTTAATGACACTTTTGGTAATTTGTGATTTCTAATTGTTATTTCTAGATCTCCTCTCTTCAAATACTACTACATTCTTTTTGACTGCAAGGTCTAAAAGACATTAGAAAGCTCACTACTGATGGATTGAATTAATGACTCACCACATGAGATATAATTTGTCCCTCTGTGCTCTGCAAGACTTGCTTCAAGTCTTTTAGTATTTCCTTGGTAACCTTGTGAATAATATCCTGATCTGTCTTATCATTGCTGATGTCTTCAAAAGAACTCATAGTTTGAAGTGGAAGATAGGTATTACTTCCCCTAAAAATTGAAAAGTAACATGAAAAAAAAACAACTTTAAAATAAGTCAGACAAATATGCAACATACATAGATCACTCACCTAACCAAAAAGGAAAGTTCGAAAGAGGGGCAGGGCCAATTAACCTGAAATGTAAAAAGTGCACTTTTTGTCGATGTTGAGTGTAAACTTAACCTGTAATTAATCATCTAAACACAAACATATGGTCTTCCCCTATACCCAACCTCCTCCCGAGGCCCACCCCATCCGGAGTCTTTACAACACAGAGGAAAAGAGCGGGAAAAATTAACAGTTGTGCATGGAAGACTTTTAGTGTATGCTACTTCAGTCAAACTTCAATTAGCCTCAAATGTACATTTAAATATGATGTGAACTTGGAAATAATGCTACCATTGCAACACATATCTTGTTATAGTCAAATGTTTATACAACACACATGGCAAGCAATTTTAATCCGTCATATCAAGTTCTATTCCGATCTATGTTTGTGAAATTTCACCAATAAAAAGGGGAAAAAAGGTTGTACTTGCATGTAGGTTCGATTGTTTAAGATGAGTAAGTCTACTGTGTGCATCAGAAGGTAACACTGTCTCTGCATTCTGATAGAGAAGTTCTTAAGGAAAACAAAGTAAAAAATTGTAGTGTTACACACAGAGAACTATTACATAATGACATTAACCTATACTTTTAGCCTATCACAAATACTAACCTATACCAAGATATCTTACAATCATTCCTATCACTACTTCACTGCATGTGTCAGGTGGGATATAGCAGTGTTTTGCATGTTTGCAAGTCCATATTAAGAGCACTGAGATGACTTTAAATCGTGAGTTTTACAATTTCATTAAGGCGACTCTTTTATCCCTTTAAAAGGTACCGCCAGTAGTAATCTTCTTTTATAAAACAGATCAGTTGCTGAATTGGTAGAACACAGGGTTTGCTTCGTGACCTGACTGGCTTCAAACCCATTCTAACTGAGCTTAGCTCTTCGAAAAATAAAATTTTCAAATATCCTTGCCAGTTTTGTTCTTGACTCTTACTTAACAATAATAAAACAAAATTAACGGAAGAAGACCCTGCTAGGATCGAATCATCAGGCACCGTCACTTTTACAAAGAAAAAATTTGTTAGATAAGGATACAACTGAATTTGTTCCAGAGTTTTCGGATCTGCATCGAATGATACCCTGTAAAGCTGGGAGAAGCGAGATGCGAGGGACTGTAGATGGTTGTAACATTGTTGCATCTGTAAGAAGAATGGATATAAGATTTTGTTATTTATGCTGTTATTAAATAAAAGTTTGGTGGAATGAACCCTGCAATCAAGAGGGAGTAAAGTGTTCTTAATATTGAACACTATATCTGTTATGTGGAATCAAAGGCAGAGATCTTCATATTTGTGTGACATAAACACAGAGTTAATATAAAATACAATTCAAGATACACAACTGCAATAATTAAGTTTTAAAAATTTGGAATGAGATCTTTAAAGACTGAAAATTTTGTAGATTGATTTTAAAGAGTTGGTTCTCTTTGTTTAATGCTTGTGTAACTTTAATGTACATTTTGCTAATGAGAGATGTCGAGCCATCATTAGCCTGCAAAGCAACAGTTTAAAATTTTGGCGTTAAGTTGGCGCTATTCATAAACACATACTGACTACATGTACTTACAGAACCCAATGCACACGATTCCCTTCCAGGTTTCTTGGTATGTTCTAAACTAGTAAAAACACCTTTACTCAGGTAATATCTAATTTGCAATTCATCAGTTTTAACTGTCAGCAATGGAAAACTACATACTTTATAAGAAAGTGTTGACTCATACAAGCTCTTATTACTAGTTTGAAATCTTGTTCAATATGAATATGAATAATCAGAATTAGGAGCACCACAAAAATAGGGCAGATGGATGTACAAGGAATCATAACAGTAATCTGAATACACTATTGTAGTGAATTGCAGAAATAATTATGTCTTTTTTTTTGCTATTGCCTATAAAATTGCTAGAAGAAATATTTGGCTACTTGAAAGTTTCATATATTTGTAACAGTAGGGTAACACTTCAATGAGCTTTCTGTATAAGCTTCCTACCCCCTGGGATTCACAAAACTAAACTAAGCAAATACCTGGGCGGCAAGATGGCCACACTTGAGAAGTTCCTGGCCGTTAGCAACAGCCATCGCAGGAGCAATGGCAGGAGGAGGACAGGTACGAGAGGTTACGAGACTCGTAACCAAGGAGGAGCAGGACTGAAGCCAATCACACCGGAGACGGATGAAACTGAGCTGAAACTGTAGAGGATGGTTGGGTGTTGATGCAGCCTGAAAAGAATAAAGATCATATTAATAAGTATGCACATTTACAAATTAAAAACTTCAATATATTTAGACATTTTGCTTAGCAACTATTATTTGTTATTCATCACAGCTTCTGACAAATTCCAAATTAGTTGAGACAAACATCAGTTAGTGTTGGCTTACAAGACTTTTCACATATATATCCCATTCAAGACACCAACAATTTTCTGCGGAATTATTATGTTGTTGCATCATTAACTCAAATCAGTTCAAACCTCTTGTAATATAGTGAGTGGTTCTAATTTCGAGCAGGTTGTTCACCTTTGTTCACCTTGCCGCGGGATATCAAAATTCAAAAATGTGAATTATATTTCAAACTATTCAAAACACGCATGTGTATGCAATGAGAACATCGCTGCAAATCAGGCAGGAGTGCAATCTGTTAAAAACTCAGTCTTCTCAGGGGATGAAATGCAACAAACCAGATAAATTTGTTCCCTTATAATGTTCACATTTGGTGAAAATATAACACTTATTTTAATCAAACTGTGAAAGTTTCCCAAACTTCTCAATCCATAGTTAATACCCAACATTAGATGCTTGTTTTAGCACACAACTTGCAGCATGCTAAACTCACCTCGACAGTCATAGAAATACGGCAGGCTCATGTAGAAATGTAGCTCACATAACTGTAATATTTGAACTTTGCGCTAAGCGTCATATTAAAATATTTATAGCAGTGATTAAACTTATCACTTATCATTATTCCCCTGACGGTGTTACACAGCTCACTTAAAATATGTGAAAGTAGTCAAGTTGGCAAAATGTGACATTTATGATCATTGGGTAGCCAACGCTTGGAATTGTGCCATAAATTTACAACATTGAATATTGTGTGTACAATTTGACCAAATGTGAGAGTTTTTTAAAACTATCAAAGCTTTATATTTCTGACGTTGAAGTATTTAGAGGGATCATCGATGATACACCATGTAACTACAACACTTGCAATTTTCAAGCTGCAAAAAGGTATGGGATGGTTTGGTAAGGTTTGTTTAATTAGCCTAATTGTTTCTATGAGATACCTTTAAGCAGCCGATGCCTTTCTGATAGAGCTGCACCGAGGTCGACAGGCAGGAAATGATATCTTTAAATCTGGCTTGCTCCGGCAGTTCCAACAGTGCAGATTCAGCCGAAGTGAATTCGTGAAGTGAATTCAACCAAAAGTAGTAGTTTTCCGATGCCACCTACGTGCACCAAGAGACAACAAAGGGAAAAAACATTGAAAGAATAATGCTGAATCTTAGCAACCTGTTTTAATATTCCTCTCAATTGTTAAAAATGAAAGACTGACAAGAACGACAGACAGATGGACTCACCTCGGTAGAAAGAAGCCGGAAAAACTCTGAAGCAGTCAAATGGCACCCCTAAAAATTAAAAGAGCAGCAAGTTTTGAGTTACAATACAAAACAAAATACATAACAAAATAAACATCCTAAATTTCAACTTTATGCAATTTGGGTTTTTTACACCAAAATGTACATGGCTATTACATGATATGAATTAAATAGCCTTTCACACTGATTGAAACTACCTTTTTGGTACCCACCACTCACTATCCAGCCCTTTCCGCCACATCCCCCTCCCTCTGGCCATTTTATGTATCGTAATGGATAGCTCCTTCCCATATCATACTAAGGTTCAATCCAGCCCATTGCGATTTTATTATTCTATTATTATTATTATTATTTAGTATTTATTATTTTATTATTTATTTATTATTTAGTAAAATGATCATGTTTCTATGAAAGTCCCTTGAGACGTTGAGTCATGATGCTGCCTTACCAATCTCGTAGCCTGTCTTGATATCTTGAATGCCAACCATGAATATTCATGACATAGACTGGCTACTCTTTCATGAAAGAATTGATCCCCAGAACTTGATTTCTTGCTGCATAGCAACAGAGGTACACTCAGAGCAACCTGAAAAAGGAAAAAGGGAAATTTTGTCAAACAGAAAAACAGACAATCTGAAACTTTTATAAAGTTATTGACTACCATACATCTTTTTCCTCCATACCAGCCCCCCCCCCCCCATGTTCCTCCTCTGGTAGACTTTCAAAGAATGTATCTCCTTACCAAGAGTTCCTTTGCTCCTTCCTCTTCAATAGAATTTAATGTAGAATCAAACATCTCTTGTAAAGTTTCTTCATGTTGAAGCAGAATGGAGGGATTCTTCTCACAGAGACTTATGAGACCGTGACAAAGATCCACGCATTTCAAACCTGAAAAATCAATACTCACGAATTAATGACGTTGTCAAGATGTTGAATAGATAGAGGGTCCAGTCCTAGAGTTTCCAAAAGTTCAGTTCCATGTTGAGTGCTTAAATGATATCCACTTTAATAAGAAGACTAACCCTTTCTCGATCTAGCCCTTCCAGCCCCCATCCTCCCCTTCCCTCTCCCTCTACAGCATTCCTGTCTCTTGTGCCTATGATAATGACTTCCTTAGAGTATCTCTTAGAGATGTAAAATGTTTTTTACCTGTGGTACAAGATAATCCGGTCGATAGAGTTCCAACCAAACTTTCTGTGAATTCAGAATCTTTCTCACACAGTTGTTGCATGCTCTTCAAAACCAGCTTCATTGATAGAAAAAAAAGAAGAAGATATTTAGTTGAATTTGTCCGTTCATAGTAGTATCTGCAATCACTGAAATCAAATTAGTATTAATAAACAGGTTATAGGTGAGTACATTAGATCTAAAATAGGTCTATCAATCTTTGAGGCTCAAACAATGAAAAGGATATTTTAATATGGGAACATAAGATAGACAATTTATCAAAATGGAAAATGTGCCAACTACCTTGCTATATTCCTCAGTAATTTATTACAAAAATTACGAAATGTAAAACGCAAGAAATGACACCTATATAGCTGTTTTATCTGATGTGATGCTTAACCAATGAGAGGCTTCCTGAATTTTACGTTGTTTTTTTAAATTTTTTATAATAAGTGCAGTCGAGGAAGTGAATGATATCTTCTACTTGTCTAGACCAAATCAGTTTTCACATGATTGCATCTTAAAGCCAGAGCTGGAAACAAGTAGAACTTTCATAAATTGAGTCATTTGGTTGACTACGGGCAAAAACAATTTGCCGATACTAACATTCCATTTGTACAACAACAGCATCCTTAAAAGACACTCTTTACCACATAAAATGCCTCATGATAGAACAAATATTCGAACTGTTTTGCTTAGCTTTAATTATCAAAACTAATCTTCCCCGATAATATTGACATGGCCCTCGAGAGTACTATGTAGAAGACCAGAGTTCATGGAATGTGATAGTTCCCAGTGACCAGATGGGTCACTGGGGACAGAAGATAGAGAAACAAAAATTAAAAATATTGCTAACAGTAAAGCTGTGTATCTTGCGCAACAATATTCACTTATTTGTAAACTACGTTCAAAGTAAAAAGGTATGGTGGCCACCGACAATTCTAGAATCTCCTGGGTCGTGGGCCTAAAAGTCTGTGGACCACTGTCCTAAAGTGATTGTGAGTTGCATAGAACTAAAATGTAAAATACCTTCAGGTTGTAGTGGCATTTATGAGAATCTTCCATTATACATTGTGTGAGGAGTGTTTCACTGCAGATCAAGGTATCTTGCAATCGTTGCTTGTCATTAGTCAGTTTCACCAGCAGTTCCAGGGCCCTGGCTGCTATGGAGATGTCCCAATGTTTACAGAGTGTCCAATACAAGTCTTCCAGATGGGTCACTGAGGACAGAAGATAGAGAAACAAATATTAAAAATATCGCTAATAGTATAGCTGTGTATCTTGTGCAAAAATATTCACTTATTTGTAAACAACTTGCATAACATCCTAAAATTATAATTGCAGTCAATGAACTTTATTATCAAAGCAAATCATTTCATTTTTGTTGCAAATTTCCAGCAATTTAATCAAACCTAATGAGTAACATCCAAGTGAAATTACAACTGATCAAATTTCTAGATTTTTGTCCATCAAATAAATCTTAATTATTAATCTTGAGTTGAGTTGAGCTGTATGTGGTTTAAGGTCATCAGTGTTACCCCTCTATATTTAAGCAATCTAGAAATTACTAAGAGTTTCAAAACAAAACTTTTCCTAGAGGTTCTAATTCCTCAAATTGATGTTAGAGAGGGAAAACCCCCAGTGGGTGTCAGCAAAATAAATCTTCAAGTTTCAACTTAGGTGATCATTATAAGGATTTATACTATCATTGAGTGCAATGCCAACAAACATCAACTCTGCTTTGAGAAACTATTGAAAACCACAACTAATGTAAAGATGCCGGTCTTTCCACTTCAGCCGACTTAACATTCACAGAGAGTTTGCAGTATGAGGAGAGTAACTAAACATAGCACTACTCTCTAGATAAGCTTTGAGCCAATGTTATAATGGAAAATGGTAAGATCTCATTTTTCAATGATACTCCTATTTAGATCTCTGTAGGGCTAGACTACATCAACAAATAATTACTTTAAGATGAGGATACAAGAAATAAACATTACACTCACGGGTCATATTGACTCCAAACAAAGACCACTTTGACAGCGTCCGTAAGACATCCAGTCTAGACGATAGTAGTCTGATATCTTCTAAATCTTGACCAGATAAACTTAGATCAGAAATATGGGCTTCTGTGAAGAAATGTGGTGATCTTTCAGCTAATTGTTGAAGGTTGCTCAGGGCAACCAGTTTTACAGAATCTGAAGTTTGGCTGGTTAAAAATTTCAGCAGCAGAGTGATCTAGTGGACGACAAAAGGGAAAGAAAATGTTATCTGGGTGAGAAAAAAAATGAAGAGATTTTCTCAAAAACTTTTCTTACAAAACAATAACAGCTTTTTGAGTAAATTTTATTGCAAATTGATAGCAGTTTATATGTCTTGTTTTCCTGCAACTGTGATAATCTTGCACTAGCACAGTCGGTATTTCATTGCAGCCACTGTTTTGATTGCAAGTGCAGCAATGCTAGTTTATTTTGGGTTTGTGCATTTGACAGCTATGGCCTCTTGATAGCAAAGTAACCAAACAGTTTACTTCTACGGAACCTTCACATGAACCTTATGTATGCTGTTTAGAGATCACACAACATCAACATGAGTTTGAACTCAAAAGTTTAGACAGAGTAGTTTACAGCTATGAATATATACTACTAACATACTAAAGAAAAATACAGTGTCTGGAATTGTTAGAGTACCTGATCAGGTATTAAGATGTGTGATGCAAGGGCCAATTTTGTAAGGGTTGTGAGCAAAACATCCAAGAAATCATCAACTGGATATAGGTCCAACAGCTCCCTGCAGACTCCGTTCACCATCATAGCAGATTGGGCATCATGGTGCATATGCTCAAATGTCGGTATTAACTTCAGCTTTATCTCAGTCGGAGTAGATAACCCTGCAAGGAATTATGCAAACACTACTTCTCAGAACAATAATGCATAGAAATGTTCGATATAAAATAAGCTAGCTGTAAAAACTATTCTGTTACTTCAGTCTTATGTTATAGGTTACTGGTGAATTGCTTGAAGCTTTGAAATCGATTTCAACATGACATATACAAAATCATGCAACAATGAAGAAGGAAGCTCGTAAATATGATGCTAAATCTTGACATATAAATGTTAATAGTCAAAATATGAATCCTGATGTTATGCAAACTACAGACGGTCTTGGCCTATTGTGGAACAGTGTATTGATAGGATAGGGTACGGTGTGGTTTGGTAAGAGTATACAGTATACAGTATGGCAAGATATGGTACGGTAAATCATGGTGTGGTAAAGTATGTTACTGCTTGGTGCGGCATGGTAAGGTACAATATGGTATGGTATGTGTTGGTACTGTACGGTAGTGTACGGTATGGCATGGTCAAGTTTGGTATGGTAAAGTATGTTACTGCTTGGTATGGTATGGTAAGATACAATATGGTATGTGTTGGTATTGTACGGTATGGCATGGTAAAGTATGGTATGGTAAAGTATGTTACTGCTTGGTACGGTATGGTAAGGTACAATATGGTATGGTATTGTACGGTAAGGAATGGTACAGTATAGTACGGCACGGTAAGGTGTATGGTAAGCTACATTTGCAGTCCAATGCATTCATATGGTCAGCAAACTAGAAAGTAACATCGCTGAATAATCTCACAGATCCACGTTTGTTCCTTGGTAATGTGTCTATCTGCATTAATGTGATGTGTCATCTACTGAGATCAAATATCTATCAACCATTTAGAAACCACTGTCTTGTTATAACACTTTAATCGACATTATATTGCATCATACCATGTACACCGACCAATGACCCTGAATCATCCTGCCCTGCCCCCTGACCCACTCCACACCCTTCATTAGTCTTCTGACCTTCCTCCCAATTCATGACATGATTATCCATTCCTTGTCAATTTCTTTAGCTTGCAGTTATAGTGATGTTCAAGCCTTTGGTTCAATTAATGCAACAAGTATACCTTGGATCAAATCAGCCAATTTGTTACAGATGCCATTAGCGAAAGCCTTTGACTCTGCTGCAAAGGAGGACACAGCATAGATTGCGGCTTCCATCTCCACCTTGTCATGGGAATCAAGTCCAGTATGTATGCTGTGATGGACACTCTTCCTTTCAGAAATTATGGATGCAATGCTGCCTAAGACTCTAAATAACAAGGAGAGCAAAAAAGAAGGAATATCAGGGAACAATATATCAGGTATCGCATAGCAGTCTGTATAAAGTAATAATACTGCCACATAAAATTTGAACACTAAATTATACCTATTTTGGAATGCTAGGTAGTCCTGTGGATTTTTGCAAATAAAGGGTCCAACTTTTGCGACGTTCCTGTTATTCACAGAGGCATTACTAGCTTTGACAACTGTACAAATCTCATAAGAGTTACAGTCAGCTGCTCTTTAATGATGAATGAAATATTTCTTGTTCTTTAGCCCATTCACCATCCCATGTTACTTTATTATTAATTATTAAATTTTAATATTATTTATGATACAATATTTACACAGAAGGCTGATATTGCATCATTTTGCAACTGGAACCACTGACACCAGAACCACTTTACAAAGTTACTTATGCTCACATTTGAAATGTCCAACGAGTTATTGTCGTCGAACCGGGTGGCCGAAATAAAACTACTCAAACTCTTAGCTTACAGTTCTTTAGAACTAGGCTTCATCAAGGTCATTGACAGTGCCTTTTTATTCTGTGGGAATTCCATAGCAATGTTTATTTAATTTATTAGTTATCACAGATATATATCCATATTTCAGACTAATTTACTTATTTTATAAGTTGATCAAGTGTTATGTATAGAGAGTCATGACTCAAGTCATTTGTCTTCCAAATGAAATGGCTAGAAAGGAATCTGTGAAGGTATGTTCCCAATAATCATATATGCACCTATGAAAAGTAATATCATCTGTAATGCATTGCATGCTAGTAAAGTTATTTATATCAAAGTTCACCAAAGTGTAAACATTTTTGGGTCAAAATGCAGGTTCTGGCTGAAATGTTCAATAGGATTGCCTTTGCTATCTACTTTTACAAAGTAGGAAACACAAAATCTCCAGTAAATCAGGATTAGAGAGTACCTTAATGTCAAAGCTCGAGCAACAGGGTCGTTGCTGTGAATGACAAAGAAAATTCTCCGGACAAACTCATCGATGTTAAGGATTTTATCCAGGTGTTTGTTGCTCTGCTGGGTAACTCGTAAGATGCACATTCTAAGAAAGTTTGAGCTGAGATTGAAATAGAGACACAATGCAATATTATTTCTAAGAACTTTAACTTTTAAAAACCAAATATTTCCCATATAAAATACATGAACCAAAATTTATGCACGAATGACAATGCTTCATAAATGGTGCAGATACTGATGAAGGAAATCTAAATCATCACACTGAGCTTTGTGAAGGATATTTGATTTAATATTAAGATGACACAAAGGAGTCGACGATCTGTAGGTGCTACTATTTTCACAAAAATTACACAAAAACTAAAATAATGAATATAAATTTACCCATCTCGGAAGACGTCTGCCAGCTTCAGGAATGCAGAGTTGATGAGGATTGGAAAAGGATATTTTTCAAAAAGTCTTGGAAATCTCACAATTGCTTCACATTGTTCTCCAACTTTGTTTGACCTTAGCCCTATCAAGCAGAAGAAAAAAAGCTATTATTGGATCACAATTGTATGTCAGTTTCATAGAGACCCAATATTCATTATAACTAGTCTTCCTTGACATAAGAACAACCAAATCAGCAAAACATATTAGTCATTAATAAGCAAAAATAAAAGTTAAACATAACTGCAAAGCTGCTATAAAGCATAAAACAAATTAAAAGCTACCACGTACCAGATGGGTTTTTTCTTGAAGAGGGAGTAATCCTTAACTTAAGCTGTATCCTACATAGCACTGTACCATGTGCTTAAAACATTTACCTAGGCCTAGTTGTGAATCTGAAAACTAAATTCCTGCTAGGCGTAACTGAGGCCTATGTTAAGTTCTGGATTACTTGCATAGTACAAGCCAAGGCTAAGTTTCATTGAAGCCTGCAACTTAGCATAGCCTAAGTTAGGCCTAAATTAGAGTAGCAGTCAGTCAGTAACGCTAGTGGATCCATAAACTTTACGTTCTAAGGATATGTTTTCTTGCTCTTTCATAGCAACATTGATATACAGAATATTTTCTGTACACGGTTCATGTCGTTCGCAGCTTTTCGCACAACAAGGCCACGTACAAATATAGTACTGGGCCTAAGGTAGTAGTACTATCCTAGGCCTACTACTTTAACGTTAGTAAATCAGTACTGAATTGAATGACAAAATCTAAACAAAGTTCGAGGCCATAAAAATTCAAAGTAAACCTTTGTCTAGCTCCAACAAAGCTGAATTGGCATCTTGTTCTTGATCCCCATAGCCAGAATCAAACCCTACAACAGAAGCTTTGCCGAAGCTTGCAAACATTTTACTTAGCTCAGGTCTTTCCTCTGACAACCTTAGTTCTATAATGTTTCCTTTACTGACGAAGGGTGACCACAAGCACCAAGAGTTGAGAAAATGGGCTAGGACAGGACCGCAAAATCAGACCAAAAAATGTATAGCAGATTTACCCAGAAAATTATTTAAAAAAAGTATTATTAGAGTGATAATTTTTTAATCACCATTGTTCAGTTAAATCTAAGGTGATGACCATAAAAAAAACTGAGTTTACTATGAAAGTACGAAATAGGGTATCGTTGTTCGCGCACAACTTAGGGAATGCGGTCATCAAACTGTTCAGATGCTGCCCGTCTTATAACGAAACAAGAAATATGCACATGAAATTATTGTTATCTTCAATTTAACATCTCTAAGGAGGCAAAGGAAGGGAGCTGTAACCTGGTTAGGGTAAATAGTCTGAATTGACTGGAAAGTGCCTCCCCAGTCCTCGACTACAAATTCTGACCTTTAGCACAGCTTCCGGCATAAACAATGAAACCGCGGGAAATGTGAGTGAAACGTTAGAACCAGCAGTATGCTGGTCATGTGTAAGCACACGACAATGCTACAGCTAGTCAACGCTAGTATGTAACTTTATGTGGAAGTGAGGCCTTAGAAATTGGAGTTGTTGTCTATATAGCCTGTTCGATAATGGAACTCGTTAAAACCCAGAGGTATAATGTCGCCGATCGTGTGCTGCTTTGGCCGCATAACAGACAAATTGAAGGGCGATATTCGATAGGAAAATACAAGAAGAGAGGTATGCGATAATCAATGATTTTCAATCATTTAAATGACTCATCCATGAATGACTTTCAGTCGATAGGGAATGCCACTACGCTGTGGTCCTACAGTATACGTTACTAGTGTCCTACGTTAGTTCTAGGCTAGGCCGGGCTCTTATCTTACATTGGTTTCTGAAAATCTGTGATACCACTAAAAGGTTATTGTTTAATATGAGGTTGCAATCAAGCTCTATAGTGATCAATGTATTATGATTAGATATGCAGGTGATGTTGTGGTAACTGGTTTTCTATGTAAAAATGACAGCTTTGGTTTTGTTAATGAAGTGCAGTAGGCCTAGGGTAGTTGAAGTGTGAAAGTGTAAAGCATGAACCCTTAAATTTAAAATTGTTTACTTGATTTTAACCCCATTATTGTCATTCTTGTTTAATCTCGTCATTGCTGAGTAGTGAGTACTTTTTTCTTCTTTCTCTTCTTCCCTTTTTAGGATTTCATCATGTGTTTGAGGGCCTGAAAAAGTTGACCTGTTACCCACCAGATCACTTCGCATTTCTTCAAGCTGATAATGAAGATGAGTTGGTGCCGTCATTTTCAGCAGCATTTAGTAACATCAATCCTGACATTCTCGCATCAGCTGATGAAGATGGTATCATGAGGTTCTTTGATACTAGGAAAGCTTTATCAAATGGGTTTGTTTCTGGTAAGACAATGTTTCAGTTTTTTGCCCAGAATTGATGAAAATCACAACATGAACTGGTTTTGTAAACAAGCCACTCTGACAGTTAGTTTCTGGAATGTTAGATATTACATCAGCAATATACATCTATGCATATTGATTACTCAGAACTGCTTTATATTGCCACTATAGCTGAACCTGGTTTACATAACTTTCAATCAATAGTTGTAAGGTGAATGCGTGTCACTTTTAGGAGATATAGTACACTTAAGATTTGGTTTAAACACACCCATCCATATCTAAAAGTCATAAGCTATGAATCAGCTGTTGGATAATTCACTGTTTAGTACTAGCTACAAAAAATCGGAATAATTTATTTTAAGTGACAAACGTGTTTGTGTCCAGTAGGCAAATTGTTTTCACAATAAACAAAGTCTACTTTTGTACATTATACACTAGTTTCAATATTAATATTATATACATTGAAGCAATATCCATCTTTAGGTTTCTGAAAGTTTCAAGTTTGAAAACAATTATGAAGTGTTATGAAACTAAAATTCATAGTCAAAGTATTAAACAGATTTATGCAACAAATATTCCGTTTCTAAATTGTCCTCTCTTTCATGTAAGCCAATAATTCATAACCGTAACATTGGTTATGAATCATTCTTTTCAGGATTTGAAGCTCATGACAATGCTATCTTTGACATTGCCTGGGCTCACAATGAACCATGGATAGTTACTGCATCAGGTGACCAGTCGGCTGTTTTGTGGGATGCACCCTCCGGCAAAAAGAAAGCAATATTTAAACAACACAGTGGAAGTTTGAAATCAGTGTCTTTTGGTTTCCAAAACAACAGTATCTTAGCAACTGGGGCAAGAGATGGAAGTATCATTATCTGGGACACAAGATGCTCTGGTAAGGTTCAGATGGCTTCTGTAGAAATGTGGTATTAAAATATCCATAAAATATAAAAATATCTTTCCAACATTAAAAATGTCACAATTCTTGTTTTGTTCCATTAGTAAAATACATGATACATCAAGATTTTAGGACACCAACTTTAAAAAGCTATGACAATTGCACAATTTTCTCTTGTGTTTATGACAAATCATACACAATAGTCTACGCACTACATTATCATGTTGGGATCATGTAGGCCTAGCATAAAGAAGTAGCTTAACATATAGGAGGATACTTGAAAAAAAGGGATTTATTAGTATTAAAAGGACTCTTTTCCTCAAGGTATTCTCAGAGGTAGAAGATAGACTTAATTAGAAAAGTCAATTTCTCAATGAAGCAAACATCTTATGACAGTGTGGCACTATTGCCATTGTAGAGGGATATAAGACCTGTTTATGTTGTCCTATGGAAAGCCAATATTGATTCATGTTGTTTATAACAATACGGTCCAGCTACTAATGTCAGAATAAATGTTGTTTGCTGGTCTTTGTACTCCTTATGTACTATATTAAAAGTATTATGATTGTTTTAAGTGGGCAAGTTCAGAGCTGAACACATTTAACTGCTTTGTGTCTGACTCTTGTATTATTCATTACAGAGAGCAGAAAGAATCGTCCAGTTCCGATCGCTACCATCACCAAAGCACACGAAGACAAAGACTTGAGCCGTGTAAAACCGAGATGGAGACGAGGAATGTCTAAGGCCATGCTGAACATTAATCCTCTCCAGAGTGTAACCTCCGTCCTGTTTCAATCTGATAATCTGTTGTTATCGTCTGGTAGTGCTGATGGGTGAGTAGATTCAATCAAAATCTACTCCAGAAAATAGAAAGAGCCCAAGGTTTGATTGCTTTGAATTCAAAAGGGATGTAAGGGAACTGCTGGAAAACTATTGCAGTCAAATTTTGGCAATTTTCAAATTTTGGCTATTTTCAAATTTGACAGCTTACATTTTGCCAATGGTAATTTTTTCAAGTCTCTGTGACAGCGAATGTAATCGTAACATTTGTAATCGATTTTTGTGTTTGAGTTATCCCATAGTTTAGGTCAGTGTTTGTGCTATTGCCAAGGTCTCTGATTCATTATAGCCTAACAGGGCTTTACATGTATTCATAGAAACAAGCAATATTTTTCAATTCAGAGGGTATTTTTGCAATCCCTCTGCATATTTACACTACTAGTCGATGGAACCAAGTTTATATATTCTGTTCTTTCAGCATTGTTAAGATGTGGGATGTCAGAGCCTTACCTAAGAAACAAAAGAAAACACCGGACCCATATTATGGATATCACTACGGTGGCAACAGCCAGGGAAAACATGGTCAGTCATTTTGTTTCAGATTTAAGAAATCTGTCTGTGTCGTCTGCAAATGTGCTGCCTGTCAGTCTGTGTGGCTTTATATGCGGCAAATATATGTTGTTTCTTTTTCTGAATTATTATTATTATTAATTCACAGTTATTTATTATGTTTCCTTACTACTTACAGTAATATTACACTTTTCAGTTTTTCTCAGAATTTAAGCTATTTTTTTCATTTACAGGTTACTCCTCCTTGACGATAGACTCTTCTCGCAGCAGGTTCTATGCAAACTGCACTGATGGTGTCGTCTATGCATATGATTGCGTGGGTGTACTGAGCGGCCAGCCGGCAGCTAAATATTCTGGTCACGTGAATTCTACCTTTTATGTGAAGAGTCTCCTATCACCTGATGATCAGTACCTGCTTAGTGGATCATCGGACTCAAATGCCTATATTTGGAAGGTAAATTCAGCTCCTAATCATCGTCAGTTAAAAGAATATTTCAAGCTCAGTAAGACTAAAACAGTTTGCATTGCTATTAGAAATATCCAATCCCAATTTCTTCTTCCTAATTTTAGATGCTGCTTGAAGGTCACTTACTATTGCTTGATAAACTCTTTCTTACTTCAAAAAATCTGTGATATCATCCATGTCATTGCGTATGTTCTGACAAAGCTTTTCTCTCCTGTCAGAAATGCTTTGTTTAGATGTCCTTGAAATGTGATAAATTGCTTAGCTGTCAGTTCCTCTTCTTAATTTTACTTTTTCATTTTTCTTCTTTTTTTCCCCCTTCTTCTTCTTCTCATTGGAGAAATGATTTGTAAATTAAAAGTTAAACTAAAGATAAGTTTGAATTAATTTGCCCTTAGAAAGTCAGTCAGTCATTCACCTTACCAGATACTTTCATAATCATAAAGTTTCACCAACTATTAAATATTCATGTCTTTCCAATCAAAGTTGCTATCAGGTTTTTTTAATTTTTCACTCAATAGTGAAGTATTTCTTGTAAAAAGTCATCTTTGACCATCAGAATTGTTTTTTCTTCAATCAGTAACTAAATATTAAATCAATTGTGTGGTGACAAAGTAAGAACATCATATCAAAGAAATAATTCAATAATGCTATATACATTCTTTCCTGCTTTTCATAGACGGATGAGCCTGACAGACCTCCCATAATCCTTAGCGGTCATAGTGGGGAAGTCACAGCTGTGGCATGGTCTCCAATTGATAAGACAAAGGTATTTGCTACTGATCGTTAAGACTGGTGGTAAAAAAAATGCATTAAGTTATTCCAATTGATATAGAGGGTTAGAAATGTCAATCAGGCTACAAGCCTGTTGAATTCTCTATTAAATGTTTACTATCATAGCGATGTTTGTGGATATTGTACTAGTATCAGGTACGCTTCAGGTAAGATACTTTACATAGCGATGTTTGTGGATATTGTACTAGTGTCGAGTAAGCTTCAGGTAAGACACCTAAGTATCGTCGCTCATAAATTCCAAAACCAGTAAGGTTTCTGTAATTATAGGACATAATTATATTCAAGCGTAAACACTTACAGAGTTGCAAGCAGTTTGTATCTGAAGGTTTTTTTTTCAAGAGACAATATTTACTTGAAAAGAAGAGGGGGGGGGGCATGAGAGAGAAGGGTAGAGAGTGGAAGAGGGAATAGGAGCAATGGAAACAGAAGAAAGATTCCCAAAGACTGAGGCCAACAATAGGAGTTCACAGAACATAGGAACGTACAATTTATTATTCGGGCAAAAATTTCACAGGGAAAAGAAAATACCAGAGGTTAGCTTTAAGGTTTTACAGGGACTTAAAACAAATCTAGCAGTAAAATGTATCCATGTTCAACAGTGTTTTACAAGCAGCTCTGAGAACAATCACCAGGGTGTTGTTCATGCCTTTAATGGCAGAATTTTCATGCTTTACTCATCCTTTTCAGCGACAGCATATCGAAGACTCTGACATATAAAGCTTAATAGCAAAATTGGCACCTAACCTTAGCAAAACAGTTCTACAGATTGTCTAGCTTCATACTTGAGATTCTACCACGTAATGTTCGAAAAGGTTGAATTTATGTCTGATCCCTGATATATTTTCTATTGACCTTTGCTCTTATAGGTCGTGACCTGTGCTGATGACTGTACCATGAGAATCTGGAGGATGAAACAAGAAGGTGTGAAAGAGGAAGAACGTCCAATTGGAGAAGCAAAGTGGGAGCAACCATCCTCAGAAGAAGGTAAACCAATTGTGCTTTGATGTTTATTTTATTTTATTTTTGTTAACACCATCCCACAATGAAAACATGGAAATGACTGACCTATTTATTAGAAACTTGCACCAAAAGTATTGAAGTAGTCAATTCCATTTTACTCTTATCCTTCCACAGCAATGATAACTTATTATTTCATCTCTTTAGCAGAAGATCCTGCTAGGATCGAAACGTCAGGCCAACTTACTTTTACACATTCTTTTACACAGGCTCTCTAGTGGATAAGCAGTTTGCTAACAGTTTTATTTTATTTTGAACTTATTATTTCTTTTATTTCTTATTTCTTTTACTGATTTATCATCAGAATGTGAGGCACAGAGTGAAACTAGAACACTGGAACCCCCTGAAACAATGAGAGAAGCGACAACGGCAAACAGTTCGAACTCAAAGGAAACAGGTACAACTTTGCAGTCAAAAGAGACTGGAAAGGGGAAATTTAATCTAAAGGCTTGGGCAACACCACCAACTAAAAACAAAAGCAGCAAAAATGAGAATGGCAAAGAACAGAGTGATGAGCCCGAGTCTAGGAAGGAAGTATTAAAGAATTCAGAGAGGATAAGCAAAGATAAAAGTCCCCTCAAAGACTCTGTAGCATGTGATGTCACTAAGACTAAATCTAGTCCAACAACTCCGAGAACCTCTGTCGCCAAGGAAACCTACTGTAAGAGGAGAGGGAGAAGGCTGTCAAGTTTAAAAGATTGGATAAACAGGACAGACAGTGAAAACAGTAGATCAACGAATACCGGATCTAATGCTGGATCTAGTAGTGGTGAAAGTAGATCTGAGAGTGTGTTAGATGTACACCAAATAGTGACAAATGTAACACAAGCAGCGCATAAAGATGAATCGAAAACTGATAAGGAAAATAAACTACCAAATAAGGAACAGAAAGAGAACCATATAGTTAGGCAAGTAAGACCAGGTGAAACAGACAAAATAGGAGGAAGTACAAAGAACATAGTTGGTGGAAGAGAGAATCCACAAGAAGGAAAGGATTTATCCATTGGCAGAACTTCCACGTGTAAACAAGAGATTAACTTACGAGAGATCCAGGATAAAGTGGAAAAGAAGAGGGGAGGGGGAGGAGTTATCCTTCGGAATAAAGAGAACAGAGCAGGTTCGAGTAGTGAGGAAGTTCAAGAAGAACATAGCGACACTCCAAAGGTAAGGAAATTGTAACTGCAAGAGAGTAGGTCTAGGTCTAACTGATTTTACTGGTGTTCAGATATGTTCAGTTTTATAGAAATATTTAACTCAAATATTCATATCATTTGTGATAAACATATTTACATATCTCCTACAAGGTGAAAATGAGTGGTTAAAAGTTGCAATAGCAATGATCATCGGTAAATCGTTTCGTGACTTAAAACATTATGGCAATGATTTTGATGCAAGAAAAAAAAAAACTGTACAGAGATGATGTCAAAGGTCACTAAAAATTGCTCTCCATTTCAGAGCATGTAACGTTTGACTGGCTAAAACGGCTGTCAGTTAATTTAGGCTGTTCATGTTTAATAGTTGGTTAAACAGCGAACATTTTCAGAGGACAGTTTAATACTGCATTCAATTGATGGAGGTGAATTAACTCCAGAAACTTATTCTGAAACTTATCCAGAAACTTAACTCCAGAATAAACTCCAGAAACCTCGCACTGTAAAGGATAGCTGGTAGAATTTTCACTCCTGACAATGCCTCAACATTACGAAATTTTCAAATTCAATATCCTTTCTGTTTCAAATAGTTGTTTAACCTGTGCGTTTGACCTATCTCATTCCAGGTTAGAGTCTCAAAACGCCGTAAAGGTGACCAAATATTTGACTACTTTCAGCCGTTGAAGAGACAGAGAACAGATTCCCCATCACAATCTCCGGAGACATAATATGTGGAGCAGCGATGACTCTCCAGTCAGCTTTGATCTAAATCACTATCAGTTTACTCTCATCTATTAAAGTCTGCTTTACTTTCACACTTTCTCTAGGGTTGTGATTACCGAATAAATGTAGCCCCCCCCCCACCCTCCCACCCCCTTAATAATAATAAATCATTCCTGAACACATTGCAGCAACTTTTTATGCTCTTTTTCCTGTGCTGTAGAACCATGCCTCCCTAAACTATGGGTCCAGACCCAAAAGACAAGTCGCCAAACTCATATTGTGGGTTGTGAGATGGGTTGCAGAGGAAAAGTTATTTGTAAACAATGTTTTTGAGGGAGTCTGACCAATAAAATGTTTCCATCTTTGTCAAAAGGTGATTTCTTTCCCAAGTTTTGATAAATGTTAAACTTCCATTTTTTTCAATTGCAATCTAATTAGTCAATGTGCAGTTTAATATCAGTCATCATTGTTCAGTGATTTTTAGACCATAGAAAATTAATGGGTAAATTACTCTAAGGTAGTTTGTCAAGTAGGGCTATAGAATCTTCAAGCAACATACAGCATTAAGAAACACCCACATATCAAAAACAGAATTCTTTTTGTCAAAATTGATCAACTTTTGGCAAAGAAAGTGAAAGTAATCCTGGAATGGAAATTTCTATACCTATCCTGTCATGTACACGATGATACTAACAGGTTGAACGACTTTACCTGACTGCATTGTGCTTGTCCTTATTGCTTTGCATTGGTAATACATGAAATTACAGTTGAGCCTTTGATTAAGTAACATATATACTAGTTCCAATTGCTCAAGTGGAAACCTGCCACCCTAAGCAGCAAAGTACTTCCCTGTTGGGAAACAATGTCACATAAAATAATGTGCAAGTTATGTTAAAAGCAATATCCTAATTGATGTTTTGAATTTTATACAATGTTGATAAATGATTTTAAAATACAAATTGTGACATACAACTGTCGTAGATCTAATTTTTGGACTTTCTCACAATGTGTGTAAAGAAGAAGAGCTTTGAAAGATTGAGCCAACAAAATTCAGCCTTTGGAAATGATTCAAACACAGACTACAAAATGTGTTTCTATGATGAATGTAGAATCCTGACTTGAACATGACGATGTGCATGAAAGGAAATCCCTCGCAACCCACTTTTTGTTACAATAAGCCGCTAGATGAATTCAACCCGTACATGTGGTAATTATGATCCGAGTCAAGGGCTTTATACACGAGAACATATCATATTTTACTTAAAGTCATGCTGCATCTTAAAGTAATGCTCTGCTCTGGGAGGAATCTAACTTCAAGTCAGTGCTTTGCTTCTATTCATGAGACTGGTGTTATCACATGCAAGATTTGCTCACAATGCAAGTGCAGAGGGGGGTTCTTGCTGGACCTAGTGCATGGGTAATATTTTTAAAAAACGTGTGTAATCCATGAAACGATGTTGCATGAGACCAGCCGTCACTTTGTTCAGCTTTACATGTAATTGTCATAGATTTCTTGCTAATGTAAAGCAAGATACTATATCAATGATTTTCTAATAGTGAACACCTGACAATAATTCCCATCAGATGAAATGAAGTCATGTGATATTGATGTCAAAGGTCACTTTTTATATATTTTAGACCTTATTAAAGTTTAATCCATCCAATTAAAAATACCTTTGAAGAATAATAAAGGTTTTTCAGTGATCTTCAATCTAAATAGGTTTCCTCCAGTTCTCAAAGAATTTTGTGAGTTGGGAACCTGATCAGGATGGGAAAGTCCTTTCACTTTTAGCACACTCAAAAATAATCCTCTCGTAAATGACACAGGAAAAAAACAAGAGAGAAAGACGAAGCAAAACAAGAAATAAAGTTTAAAACAATTTTTCCAGTTTTATTTTATGCAAATCCATCCATAATACAATACTGTACTAGACCATTATCTACTGCTCTCTACTTTTATCATGCAAGTCTCCAAACAATGAATCCTTGACTCTCAAAGAAATTAAAACACAAAATGGCAGCATCAACAGAAAGAAGACAAAACAAAATGGTACCTGGGCAAGTACTTCCTTTAGACACATGGCCCAAAAAATTAACTTTGGAATTTCTAAGAGCTAATTTTCATGTTTGCAAACCTCCAGTACCAGTTTTGTCTCATGGTGAGATCTCCAAATCTCATGTGTGGGATTCTTAAACCAGTAAGACAAAAGCAAAGTAGATTTGACGTGGGGTTGCGGATATTTTTATAAAGATAAATGAGTTTTAATTATTATTTGACTTCCTAATGTTTTTCAAAAAATCCTCATGTTTTCAGGTTTTGGGGGGGAAATCTCCAAGATTACACCTTTTGTATTTTACAGGTCGGGTGATGTAATGACCGAGTCACTGAATCCCCACAATGTGCCAGGACTTGAGACACTTTTCCTCCCAGAGAGATAGTAAAGTGACTTGAATCACTGACTCGACTCGAGTTAGGAAACTTTACTGGTTGTGGCTCAGCATGGACACAAATTGTAAATTGTTTTCATTGATGTTGCTAAATTTTAGGATGCTATTGGCTCCCAAAACTCCATGAAAACACTGGCTCATAGGCTTTACTAGTCGAGTTTCATTTCATGTAATGACGTAAAAGCTGCAAAGTTAGAAGTTTCCCAGTCTGCTTGGGGTGAGGGGCTTCAGAGGATTGCTATAATTAAGTGCTTGTTGAAATCTGAGCATATATGCTGGTCACTCATGCTCACATTTCAACAAGCACTTAATTATAGCAATCCTCAAAACCTTGAGCAGTATTGAGACATATAATATCTGATTGCACCCTTCTCTATGTCTGGAAAAAACATGGAGGGTCACAACTTCTAGGAAAGTACATAAAAAACTTCTAGTAATTTTTTAGTGTGCTAAAATTTTGGGCCAATACTGAAGACCTTCAATACGAATATGAAAATAGCACAGGCAACAAAGTTTTGAAAATCTTATCAAATTTCATTAACCAATCACACCTTAACCATCACTTTCCATATTGGTCCTTTGGTTACAAAAACAATCTAGGAAGTGTCTTAATTTGATCAATTATTTTCAGTAACACTTGGTGGGTTATATAAAATTCTTAACCAAGTACAAAATGACGGTTAAAATTCTAAAAATCGTAAAGACCATCTGTATTCTTGCTAATGAATCAGTAGTTCTATTTCTGTTTGGAGGAATTCAATCCCTTCACTAGCAACCACCTGCACATTTAAGCAACTGAGGCTAACAAAAGGATCTCCACAGAACATGCACATGAGTATTAACCTGGGTATTAAATACACCGGCTTGGACCGTGCTTGAGCACAGAGGATAACGAAACTGTGTCTAATGAAACTGCTAACGAAACAGGCCGATATGCTAACGAAACTGAGGCTAACAAACAAAAATTCACCGTACATGCACAAGACTAACCTGGGTATTAACCTGGGTAAATACACCTGCACGGACATTGCTTGAGCACAGAGGATAACCAAACCGAGGCTAACGAAACCGAGGCTAACGAAACTGAGGCTAACAAACAGAAATTCACCGAACATGCACAAGACTAACCTGGGTATTAAATACACCGGCATGGACATTGCTTGAGCACAGAGGATAACGAAACTGAGGCTAACGAAACTGAGGCTAACAAACAAAAATCCACAATACATGCATATGAGTAACCTGGGTATTAAATACACCAGCATGGACTGTGCTAGAGCACCGAGGAAGACCAAGGCAGAGGAAAAGAGCGTCCATTAAAGTGTTTGTGGTAAATTACAATATAGCCCTAAGAGTGCATCGCAACATACAGTAGGTGCATAAAATCTCTGATGTAGGAAAAATGTCCTCTATAAAAAATTAATCCGATATGCTACAAAGCAACATTCTGTCGTTGAGAGGACTATTCAGTCAGCAAAAGTCAACGTGGATCAGTATTTATTTTGCGAAACAAGGTCAAAGAGATAGATAACACTGGATAGATGAGACTGTGTGTCCTATGCCTATGAACTCACAGAGATGATCTTATAAGAGCTACAGTTACCATTGCATAGCTAACACAAATTTGCAAAGCAAACTTTTTAAACTCAAGTTTAAAACTTTGCAGCTCTCTGTTACAAACACTAATAACATGACTGTAATCAGTAAGGAAAATGGATATCATTCCTGTGCCAACATGAAAAGGACTCGAAGGAGTTGAGTTTTCAGATTTTGCCAACCAACACAACACAGTGATATAAATGAAATCCTTGACTTGAGTCAGGAAGTTTTTTAGGGATGATTCAACATGAGTGCCAAATGGAGTGACTCAATGGAAATAATTCCAAAATATCCAAGACCAAAATCTAAAATGCTCTCATCTTTTGTCTCAAATGAGCAACACAAATTATGGACCCATGGTAAATTTTCATAAGTCTGTAAAGTATGGTAAGATTTGACAGCTTAACCATGTAATCTATACTACAATCAATCTTGATTCCACAAGTCATTTGGAGGATAGGTTGGTACATCATTCCTTTCACCTGGCTGTGTAATGACATTTAGTAAGTAAGTCCCATAGCTTGTTCCGTATGTGATTAAGGTTTCAAAGCCAGTCAAGCGGGCCATTTGTGTGCAGTTTAGTGATGTATTTACCAAACAATGTCAAATGCTTTCTTATTACAGTCTAAACCACTATCACCAAGGTAATACCCCCCCCCTCCCACTCTCCCATATGAGGAAGGGGTGGAGCTAATGAAGGGGAGAACTGACGGAACTATACACAGAAATTAGATTTTGGACTAAAGCACCCTTCTTGTCACTCTGTAACAGCTGATTTCTTGACGCACCAGTTATTAAGTACTTAAGAGGTTAGAAACTCAAATAAAGAACAGGTTTACTACCATCAACTAGCTTTTGATCTAGGTTAAAATTATCTAACTTTAAACATAAAACTTCCCAGAGATATAAATCAAAATCAGATAATGATTTAGAAACCCCGAAAATGAAAGAAAGATATTTAAGGAAACAATCCCTTCTCCCAGTTTCTGAAAAACGGAAAAAAAGAAAGAAAAAAAACCGGATCTGTCTTTAAGTAACATATTTTTTACATTACTTTGTTTCCAATCAAAACTGAGATTAAAACTTGATGAAATTTAATTTTAATTACATTGTTAATCCAGGATTATGACATACTTCAGTATTTCAAGCCACCACACATATATCTCGATTCAATTTTCTCAATTTGATTCATAAAACAGGCCACCTCCTTTTCTTTCTTTTAGGAGCAGTCTTTGTCCTCCACTGTTCCTCGTCAGATCAATCTCTCTCGGGTTTAATCTCCATCTCAGTATCTTCTACTGCTGAAAGTCAGACTCAGTTTCTGAGAAGTTCGACTGACCGTACCAATCATTGATCTTACCTTGGTTTTACCCTTTCCAAGAGCGGATTGCTTTCAGATCCTTCACAAAGAAGTTTCGTTGAGATATCTGCCTCGTGAAATACCTTGAACCGGATTTTTGGGCTGGATTTTCAAACCTTCCATAAGAGCACTGAGCCAGAACTACTACGAAGTTGCTTCCATGTACACAGACGTCAGATACTGTAAGCTAATTCACTACACAATGCTGCCCTTGAGAATCTCTGAAATCCTACGGCAGATACTCAAGCGAGTCTTTGGTCAGCTTGATACAGAGCTCAGAGACTGTTATCAAGCCACATATTTCTTTGACCACTTGATGGAAGAGTTTTGAATGATTTTGGTCTCATAGATGTCAGACTTCTGTGCTGTTCTCTGAACCTGACAAGAAAACAATTAACTTAAATTTCTGTTACTGTAATAAATTTGTCAATCCAATTGTCAAAATGACTGCAATGATTTGTTGCCTCAAGAAGTTGAAAATCTTGTTAGCTTCATCTAGTGGCATTATAGCTATCATATGACGTGTTCTGTACACAAGATCCAGCACTGATTTCTGGAAATATATATTAGTCGTTTAACACTTTTGTCTTCATGCCACAATAACTATAATAATAAGTAATAGCTCATTAGCTCCACATTTAGCCGATGACCATTCATAGATCATTCGACCCATCTCCCTGCCCCCCTGCCCACCCCCCCCTTTCAGTCACTGTTTTTTCTCTTCTAAATTTTCTCTTCTTTATCTTTTTTTCCACCCCATGTACATCAATGTTCCCTCTTTCCTACATACCATCATCAGCTCCCCACACTCTGATATTACAATCATCCGACACGGAGACAAGCATGGTGGGAATGACTGGGTTCCAAGCGACGCAGTTGACTGTCCGTGTATGGCCCTGAAGAACAGCTATCGGCATCTCCTCCTTGATGTGCCATATATATACATTATTATCTGAAAAACAACAACGACACACAGATACAAGATAATACTTCATCATTGGCTCTCTACACAATTCAAGAGTCCCATGCAGACAACTATGCATGTTTCCAAGTTCCAACAAAAGAAAAAAATTGTTACCACTATTTTTAATCACACTGACCAATGACAAGTAATTTGTACTGGGGTCTTCCGCAATTACTTGCAGAAATATACATAACTTATTGACTGGTTTTTGTAAATAAAAGTTTTACCACTATTTTGATCACACTGACCATGGACCAGTCCTTTCTACTGGAGTCTAGTGCAATGATTTGCAGAGGTAATACATAACATATTGACTGGATTTTGTAAAATAAAAGTTTTACCAATATTTTGATCACACTGACCTTTGATCAGTCCTTTGTACTGGGGTCTTCTGCAATAACTTGCAGAGATAATACATAACTTATTGACTGGTTTTTGTAAAATAAAAGTTTTACCACTATTTTGATCACACTGACCTTGGACCAGTCCTTTCTACTGGAGTCTAGTGCAATGATTTGCAGTGGTAATACAAAACATATTGACTGGTTTTTATAAAATAAAAGTTTTACCAATATTTTGATCACACTGCCTTTGACCAGTCCTTTGTACTGGGGTCTTCTGCAATTACTTGCAGAGATAATACATAACATATTGGCTGTTTGTAAAATAAATTTTTTTACCACTATTTTGAGAACACTAACCTTGGACCAGTCCTTTCTACTGGAGTCTTGTGCAATGAATTGCAGAGGTAATACATAACATATTTACAGGTTTTTCTGTAAAATAAATTTTTTACACTGACCTTGGACCAGTCCTTTGTACTGGGTTCTTCTGCAATTACTTGCAGAGGTAATACATAACATATTGACAGGTTTTTGTTGTTGTAATTTCACACATCAGATGCTTTGCAGCTTCAAGAAATCTATTAGCAATTCCATTCTGAGCTAAGAATGCAGCTGGCATTGACAGAAAAGTTAGCAATGTACCGACCTTTTGGAAGGAGGAATATACCCTACAGACTCTAAACATGACAATGCCCTAATGGTTCGATTTGGATATTTCTTCTCTTAAATTTCAATTCCACCCTGAATACCATATATCATCATGCTTTATCATTAAAGCAGCATATACAAACCACTTAAGGCAATTTTTTTGTAAAGTTATTTCTAATTATTTTGTCAGCACGGAAGTCACTCCATTCCTCCAGATGCCTAAGAGAAACTAACAACACATTCTGACCTTTGCACAAACACAACCAAAGTAAGAAAATGATAAACGGACGGACATTTCTTTTTTGTATTTCGCTAGAGCAGGTTCAAAAGGTACGAAAGAGTTCAAAGGACAGAGAGCGAAATTGAGAACCAACGTAAAACTCACCTTCACTCCCGCTTGCAACAAACTTTTCGTCCACTCCCCCAAAACATGAATGTATTGTGTAAAAGCCCTGGCTGACACCTTGGAACTTCCGAACTAGGATTTTGTCTTTAATATCCCAGAGGTGAACACCTTGGTATGCTACGCTGAGGAGGGCTAGTCTTTCATTGGAATCGACAGAAAAGGACATAATGGAGTGATCTTCCTTAATTCTGAAAAAATGAACAAAAATTAGTTAACGGTAAATCACAAACAGGAAAACTTACGAGAAATTTCCAGACAGGTTCTTATAGACCAAAGAAGTTAATTCAAGAGAAAACTAATTTTCATTACTCTTCAAAATAAAATTATAACAACATGAGTTCTATTCCCATCAACTGCACTGATTTCCTCACTTCAGTTTAACAAGAGCAACACTTAGTACAAATGTTTTCAATCTCTTTCTTCTTCTTGTCCAAGGTTTGTGCAATCTGCTAGTAAGTAGCCCATCACTAGATATCCATAAGGCACTTCAGCCCAGAGTTTGGGTGAAGAAGGCCAGATACATCTGCTGTGAAAGTGTTGCAGTTTGTGCTGTATTTTCATAATTCAAAATTTCTGTGATCTAAACCTTTCTTGTGACACTATGTATGTAATGTTTGCAAGTAAGGCTGCGTTAACATTACATATCAGAACCCCCACTCGGTGTTAAGCATTAAAGCAATACAAACTGATACTAAACATCTGTGCATCTACATTAGACCCTGTGCTTGGTATCAAACCAAGAACTCGTGACCACAGAAGAGAAAGTTGAGGTTGGTAACAAACAGAAAAGGCACAAAACCATGAGTCATGTTATGTGAAGCCCTGCTTCTGTAATGCCAAATAAAAGATGCATAACAAACAACAGTGGAAGTTAAAGGTCACAGCTGATCCAAAGTTAACCCTGAGCTGTGCAACGGACAACCAGGAAAAATCCTTACACATCTGCCCTGCATAGCTACATCATATAGCTTGATCAACATACAAAATCACACAATAATGAATGGTTTGATATCACATGGATACAAAAGATAGAGGTTCTGATAATCCAGATCTTCCTATATTTCATATTACATCAAACAAATTAAGATACAATGAGAATTCAACCTGTTTAAATGCTGAAAAAGGGAAGTTGTAAACCTTTAATTCTTCCAATTCTTTTACCAGATATCTAATTGTTGTATACAAATTTTATTACCGGCTAAGTTTTGTACATGAGGAAACATTATTATACTGAGGAAACCATAAGTAAATCATACACTACAACTCATGTTAAACCCATATTGCAGACTCAAGCATTCTTGGAAACACATCCATGAAACATACGATGGCTAAGAGTTGGAACTTACAAATTTTGTGAAGTTAAGTCGTCAAAGTTGTATTCTCGTAATCTGCTGTGTGTGTCTGAAGCGATGGCAGTTTTCCCGTCCTTCTTCATGTACAGCCCTTGAACTCTGACCCCTTCCCATGTGTCTACGACATTACCGTCTATATCCTGTGAATGTAAGTGTATAGAATAACACTATGGAATAGACTTGCAGATACATGTAAACCAAAGGCGAGGTAAAATCCACGCTGCAAAAATCCAAATTTAGTTAGTTGAGGTAAACTAATCATTATCTAAAGCTAAATATTCAACATAATATTTTATTAAGGACCTATGTTAATCCGAAAGTACTAAAATGTACCATAAAATGACCATAAAGGTCCAGTTTTAATTTTGAAAAGTAAAGCTTTCCTTGCTAACTTTTTTCGACAACATTTTATCTTACCAGACCAGATTTTGCCATTTCGACGCACTATTACAGAAAACCTGGGGTTTTCAAAGGATTTCCTGACACTCATCATTGCATGTATTCACCGAACAAATATGTTAAACTGCACTTTCAATGAAATGTCCAAGACCAGCCTGTGTTTTCAAATAACATTATTACTACCCCTTATGCCCCTATTTATGTAGACCCTGTTGATTCCTCTTTCAATTCTAGAAATTATTTCAACACCCAAGGAGAACAAGATTATCATATCATCCACTGACAAGGTCATTCTTCTGTTCATATTTCACAGTTCTCTCAGTTGCACTACGAGCAGCAGAGAGCAAAATCAATACGAAAGGAGGAAAATCCGATTTTGCGGCCAACTGTGCGTCCATTGAATTATTGACCGAATATATCAAAACTGGCATAATTTCCTTTTACATCCTCGTCCCTTGGTAAGACAAGCTATTAACAATAACCTTGTCTTAGACACAACACAAGCTTGCATGAATAACACAGCAGTGAAGAATTTAATGCTCAAATTTTGTGTAACACTGTTGAAGTTTATGAATTATGCTTTTTATCAAAGACTAAAGAAATATCATGGTTCAGTGTGTACTTCTTCTATACAACTAATCAAATTTGTGTATCAATAATGCAATGTTTGTACAGTGCCTCGTGGTTAGATATCAGCTTAACTATTCCCCAAACCCTGAATGTTTTAATAAGTTGCATAAATCAGCTAAGTATACGAACACACTGAACATCCCATAAACTTTTTGTTTAGCTCTAAATGACAACATTTTTGATATATTATATTTTATATATGACAGAAAAAAAACAATGTAAAAGAATGACACAAGCATATTCAAAATTTATATGACTCAAGAAGATAACCTATGTGCATGTGGAACACTGCACATATCCCCAAAATTCAAGAGAGGACCAATTCTAAACTACTTTGCTTCTTCACTATCCAACAGAGTTTTAATACCTCTTTCTCCTACACCCACCTCTCTTCTCCCCTAACCACCCTCCCAAACACTGTTAGATTTTATGTTCTCCAGTGATAGACAGTACACAACAAATAAAGCATTTATGTATACTTTGGTGGAATGATGCATGCTAGTCATTGATTCAAACGGAAATCATTTGTGCGACTCCCTCCCCATCCCCCTCCCAATCCCACAACTAAAATTACCCAGGCAGCCCCCCTGCCCATGACTGAGGGATTCAATTGCATTCAACTACAGTAAAAACTTACACAATGGTAAAACTGGCCTCTCATACCACCTGTAACAAAGTTACCATTACTTGAGTTACACGATACACTGGTGAGACTGTCATCTGGAGACTGACTCATCTTCGTCTTGGTTTCACCGGTCTGAAAATAAATATCACACAAGTAGAAGAACATGACAGTTACAAACATCAATGCTACCCTTACATAGGTTTGCCTCTCAGAGGCAATGCTCGGAGCTTCAAAAATGAAATATTCTTGACAGCTGCGAATGGCACTGAAGTAAATCAATATTGCTCGCCTTATAATACTTCAGAGATTTAAAGTAGAAGCATATGATGATGTTCTCAACCTGAGGCATGCACCATCCCTGATAACATACTCCATATCACTTGGCTGCCATGACATTTACTTTGGTAGTTTTTTTTAAGATCATATATAATATAATATATTAATATAATCTACATTATAAAATAATATTTTATATGCTAAAATATAATATAGTTTGTTTTAGTGCAAATCAAAATACGTATCCCAATATTGTCAAGGATCCAATGTGCTGGTTCGTGAATAGAACACCAGCTTTGGGGGTCATAGCAATGTATCAGTTAACCTACTTCGGGGTGTACAGTGCAATTCGAATTTGATGTAAAGAACTAGTTGTACGCCGGACGACCTCCACTTTTGATGTTTGTTGTCCGAACATAAATTTGGTCGTCTCGGACTACAAGACCACCATTAAAAATTTGCCCTGTCATTACCTAAAGCTCCATCATTTAATAAAGATGACAGAAGCTACTTCAAACTAAAAGAAAAGAAACGTTACAAGAGACTTTGTTTGGCAATGAACACTCTGAATGAAGACTTCAGCAACAGAATCTTTACCTCTACATTCCATATCCAGACCTCTGAAGAGTCCTCTGGTCCACATGCTATAATGTACCGTCCGTCCGGGGTCCAACAAAGAAAGGAAACCTGGAAAGTGTGTCTCTCTAAGGTCCGTCTATGTTTCAGCTCACCCGTTTCCTGAAATGTGATTGAATGTACAATGTATCTCTTACCAGGGCATTGCTACGACACAAAGACTAACTTTTCTTTCTGGATACGCTTGGCAAGTTAGAAATGATTTCAAACGAAACAACAAAAATTCCTTCTTCTTGTTTTAACTTTCTCTGCCTCATGTAGAATAAAATGTAACATCCACTAAATATAACTACCCCTTCAGTTTCCAAATGTGACATTTGTGAACATTGACAGCTGACAAACCCTACCTTATTTACATCCCAAATGATGATAGTTGCATCTTTGGAACCGGTTGCTAGTTTACTGCCGTCTGGAGAGAACTTACAGTACCAGACTTCGTCACAATGGTCTGACAAAACCTGTTTAATTTTGGATGGAAATTGATTTCTGGGGAAGAAACGAAACAGATTTCAAAATTAAGGTATTGTTAAACATGATCAGTATAACTACCTGAGTAATTAAGCTCTTTGTAAAATATAACTAATATATTGATTTCAATGTCTTGAGTTAATAAATTATGTTGCAAATATTATGAATAATGGAAGTTTCTTTAAGTACCATTTCAAGCCCCCCCACTTACTCTCCCCCCCTCTTTCCTACTCCTGATCGACAAAAATTTATCCCCACTGTACAATGAACTCAAAATGATTGATAGTAACGATAACCACAACATCCTTTTCTTTCTCATTCAAAAGTGAGAGCCAAAGCAATCACAAAGGAACTATTGAACTGAATATTCGTTTATGTACCAATATCAAATGTAGTACCTTATAGTCTTAACTATACACTTAACAATTATCCCGAGCTAAATACAACCGTCTGCTGGGTTTATATCAAGCTCGCCGATTGCTAGAAGTACACACCCATCAGTTAATTTGCAATCTGTTGAAGCTAATTGGAAATTACAATATACATGATACAGATAGCTTTACTTGGGATAGGAGTCACAGTGCTAAATGTTACCCATCAGTAGTTTAGGTAGATGAGGAGGAATGTACACAACTAGATTGGAGACAGGTAAGAGAGGAGTGAAGTAAATACCTGGTACTCTTGACTTATTTATCATCTAAGTCAGTCTAGACAATTCAATGAAAGAGTGAGTAAAAAATACTCCAAGAATGATATAATGTAAAGTCTAAATTTTTCATTACCGATGACCAATTTTGGTGTTTTGAGTGGAAGGTGGGTAGGGGAAGAAAAGGGAAGAGGGGGATGGGGAAGGGTACTGATAACCTTTAAGAGGTCTAATGAACTGCAGAAAGTGTGACAGCAATCGCATATGACCATACACTTAATGTTGCTTCATTTACAATTCATGTAGTCTCATTCTAAGTGAATGACATGTAGCACTATAATCAAACAACAGTGAAATTAGAGGGGATTTGAACCTCAAAACCCTCTTAATATATTTGTCAACAGTCACATCCAAATTTTACTTTTTTTAATAGACAGTTTTGCTTCAAAACCTTTGCTGTACCCATTCATTTCAGGGTATAATCTTTGCCTTAGAACTGTGACTGAGAATGTACTGATCCTTTGAGAGCAATTAAGAATACTTTGCTAGGAGTAGGAGACTGATTTCTTGTTTATTACAAGTGCACTCTTTGAATATAGGAATTGGGACTCACTTATTACAAACGTGGTCATATAATAACGAAACATTCTGAAAGCCATCTTCAGCTGAATAAGTAGGGCTGTTGTGGTAAGGACAACGTTTCTTCTGTAATTCTACAGCCTGTCCCAGAAGGGTCAGCAATCTTCTCGGTGGTAACATCACAGAAGGAGGTAGAAAACCTGCAAAGACAAAGTCATATTTTCATTTTTTACACTGAGGAAGAAACCCATCACTTCTGTGTGAGTTGACAGACTAGCCGACAGAAGGGAGACAGTCTCTTCAATGGTAACACAACAGACAAGTAGCCTCTTGATATTTGGTTTCAAGAACCTCACAGAATTTTTCAAGAATTGCATAATTTCAAGAACCTTAGAAGAAAATAGGAATTAATTGATCAAACTAAGACACCCACCCCCCCACCCCCCCCCCCATCGAAGATTTTCTCAAAAAGTCTAATACTAAACCCTATTTGATGTCACCAATTTTAATACACAAATTAATTGAGACCTGATATTTGTAACTACACATTTGTCTCCTTTCACCTATACAATGCCACATCGGTATACATTATCGTCTTATCAACGTATCTATTATATCACTTAGAAATCAATTAGAAATCAATACTTTACTCCCTTACCTGTCTCCTCACAAGTGCACTCTAGACATGGAAGAGCGAGGGTGCTGCGGTTGTGAGGAGACAGGTAAAGCCAGGAAACGGAGTACATCAGTGATGTATCATTCATAACACCATTGTATCTCATGAGCCTTTTGGCATACAATACAGATGATAAACACTCATTGGGATGAACTTACCATTGATGAAGAGAGAGATGTTGGAATGAGGCACTTAGCCATGATATGTCATTATTTACCTTGTAATAACTCCATGAGTTTGCTTCGAGATTCATTGCCTGTGCCACCCCAGCCTGCTTTACTCCTCAGTTCGTCTCTGCTGGTGCACATCAAGAATCTGAAATCGATCGAAAGCGAAATGGGTAGTTATAATTTCTTCAAAGAGAATTAAGGTAACAATATGGTTGCGTTATTTATAATATGAATGGTATGTTGGTTTATGCCGACTTTACCTCGATGCAAAGGAATGCAGACAGTTAGGCCTTGAGGAGAATGTCTGATATCTTATAAACTATTAGATACAGACTCTAATTCTCTGGTTTGATATTTGTTGTTGGAAGGGCATAGTACTAACCATACTGATAAATGATAAACGTGCTGGAAGATGTAATACGTGCAGGGACGTCGCTAGTAATCTTGGTAAAACTGACGATAGTTGGAAAATTTGAGTGCGACAGTCGGAATATCTGACTGTCGCACTCTAATTTTTCCGACTTTCGCACTCTAATTTTCATATATTCTTGTAATTTGTGAGTGACCTAAAAATTTTCGGTCAAAATTGACCTTTAATCAGTCATATTTACCACGTTTTCCTTGTCACATTGAGAAATTCTATCTCGCGATCCTTATACTCCACCATACAAAACTTTGTATGATTGTGAACACTCTAAAAAAAAATGCCTACAAGAACTACTGTACAACGTATACAATTAAAACGCTCAATGCTAATCTACGGAAGCTTAAAAGTGCCATCAAGATAAGAAAAACTTTGCCCCATAAGGTGAAATTTATTCAGTAAATTGTTTAGATAACAAAATAAAATCTTATCAAAAAACAGAAAAATGTTGGATTGCTCAGTTGCTTTAACTGAGCAATTGAACAATTTTCTGCAAAATGTGTAATTGACAACTTATCGTATCTCGTCAACTCAACATTTTTCTGCAAAATGTTCAATTGTTCACTTCATTCCATCTGAGCAATTGAAAAATTTTCTGCAAAATGTTTAATTGACAATTTATCTTATCTCGTCAATTGGACATTTTTTGAAAGTTGTTTAATATCCCAAAAATATTTCCGTTTTAACCACCTTTTTGCCATTACGACATTTTTTCAGGGCTGCAATGGAAACTCTCTTCAAACCTTTTCTTTGTCATCCATCAATTGAAATGCTACCTAAACACATCTGCACACACTGTTCAGTTTGTCTACTTGTCTGTATACCTTTCACAATATAACATGCTGCATATACTTCTTTTTCCTACTTAAAACATCCAAAAACACGATCGCCCGATTGAGGGGCACATCACAATGGCAATTTCTCATTCTCCCTACATCTTCTCGAACAGAAATGACCTCAAGAGATCTCTCTCTCTGCTATTGAGGACGTGGTAATTGTAAATTACCAAGTCAAGACGCCTGTGTAAACATTTATTTTCACAGAGAGATTCTGAACATGTCAGCAGCTCGCTATATTAACTTTGAGGCATAAAGTATCCTTCTCGTTACATACATCATGCATGATAATTTTCAGAGCATCCATGTCTGACGAACAGCAGTGGAATCCATTATGTGAACCGCATTGGTAGTGAGTAAAAGGAAATCAAATAGTCTTGTTCAAAGGAGTGAAGTATATATAAAGCAAGTGCCCATATACAGTATGTGTTCAGTCATGTCCATGTAAAATCTTCCTGGGGGTGTTAGTACTGACTAGTCAGAATGTAAAAAAATTAGAATAATTTTGTAGCAGGTATTCAAGGGAGTAGTGTTAACCTTTCCATGTTATGAAAGTTGACACTTTCATATAATTAGCGACAATGACTACATTAATTTACAAACAACAGTGAAAGTTCTCAACTGTCTAATCTTCCAACCACCCTTCGACCCCCTCCCCCCCCCCTTCCACCCCCTTCCCTCTCCCTACCTATTCAGAGAGTATCATTGAAAGAGGACCTTTGAGAAAGATAAAGTGACATCATATGAACATTTAAGTAAAAGACGAGGTTCAAATATCCAGATATTAATAATGTGACACACAAACTTTGATGTTCCACATATTACAGCACTCAGGGTTAGACTGGTAACTTTGCTCCATTTCTACATTTTACAAAATAAGCATCATCCCATTAAGGCATTAATCTTAGTTCTAAGAAAATCGAGAGGCAAGGTTTCTTCACTCATATCTTATATTTTGTTTATCCCTCCCTCCCTCTGTAGCCATTCCATGGCCTCTCCCTTTTATTTCCCTGGAAGCAAATCCCCAACTGCTGCTTGTTACCCAGTCTTCCTCCACCCCTCCCGTAATTGTTTAGTCCTTCACCTCTCAGTCCCCCCTCCCAGCACCATTTACTCCTTCACCGCTCAGTCCACCCCTTCTCAGACTCCTTTCACTCCTCCAAAATGTGAGCAATTATTGCAACATATCCAGAACACAACACTACCATCTTTTCATTCCTGGGTAAAGGGTTTCCAAAAAAAGTTTGATGATGTACTGTATATTCATAGTGGATGCAATCTGCTTGAAAAAATCTCCCAGTAACCTATTCCTATTTGTATACTCATTAGGACACAGACAGACAGCCATTTTATTTATTTACAGAATCGTCTTTGAAAGCAAAGTTGACACAATCAAGGTTTCTTGTTTTCTTTCTTTTATCACGTACAATGGATCAAGGAAATGCTCTGACAACACAAATTATTGATCCCTCTTTTGATTCTCTCTGAATGTGTGTTCATCATCATCAACAGGGTTTGTAGTTTGTATACAGCCGACCTGTATCTCACAGTTCTAACAGGGAGCAATATCCTACATGTAAGCTCATATATATGGTTTAAAAAATGAAGATCGATACTTTATGAAGACTAGCAAGCAATTTTTACCATAAGAACAAGGTCAATTATATTAACAGACATTTTACTGAATACCAGATATTTTTACTGTAATATAAAGAGCACTAGGGCAAGTGAAATGGATAAAGATTGGAAGTAGCATGGCCAATGGTGATTGATCTAGAATGGAAATCTAGACAGGATAGTAGCTGTTCAAGATGAAGTGGTGCAAGACAACTTTAAAGCAAAAACAGAGCATTCTTTGGGAAAGAGGAAGAAATACCATCTTTGTAGACAGCATTTTTTAGGTTTTGGCACCGACAAGCCACAATTGATGCTTATCTACCTTCACCCTCCCATATTTCTAGTCCAACTGATATAAATGGAAAATGGGAAACTATATGTGCACTTTCGCCCATATTACTGCTATTTTGGGGGGTCATTGCCCAAATGTTTCTCCTTCTATATAAACCTACAGTAGTTTAAAGTAGATACATATTTGAATGGGGGCCATTTCTCCTTCTATATACACCTAGTATAAAGTACTAGAGCTATACAGATTTGAATGGGGCCCCTCCCTCCCTATATGAAGATGATCCAACTGTAGGAAGTTTCCAAAAAAAGTTTCCTTTCAAATCATGATCTGTCTCAAAGGAAATTGTTTACACATTTGGTAACATTGCAAAAGTCTTCTTCTAAAGATGTGCTCTTTGTGTGATTTTATAAACTGTTAGGACACGTCGTCATCTCTGCTCAAAACCAGCATGAAGTTACTGTCCACTTTCTCCCATTACTGATCTCTTCCAGTCACCCATATTCTTGCTGACAAACAAACAATACAATTGCACTTCATATCCATTGCTTTGGAAGGAACCAAACTATTATTCCTGTATCACTGTATCAGGTAGCAAGGTCACAGGCCAAATACTCAAGGGGGCATTGGATAATTACCATTACAGAGATGAGATCATTGAGTGCTGTAAGAGGTCTTTTGCAGTGGTGACCTTAACCTCACCAACCTACAGGCAATTAAACTTCACCATTCAAATTGAGAGGATCATGTGTTACTCCTCCCATCATGGTGGAAGTGAATAACCACTGGGATAGGCAGGCTACTATATATATCACCAGTCTTTCAACTGTATGGGTGGGTGTCTCCCACCCAATGTCTGTCAGTATGAAGCTTACACAATGTTACACCCAGGGAAAAATGGCTGAACAAATTCTTACTCTATTCACAACGCAACCACGTTTTACATTATAAGATAGTATCGGTACACTGCAGTTTGTATGTCGGACAAATGCATAATTACGTTTTTGGACAGGTGGACAAAAGAAACAACAATACACAATACAAAATGCACAATACACAGGTTAGTATATAAACTGACTTCACAGAAATAATTTAGTGTTCAAAATTTGTGTAGCAGTTTTGGATGATCTCAACTCTTTTGTCTCATATATAATGCTATGGTTCCTATGTACAAAAGATACTATACAACTGCGGCACTTGTAAAACAGTTTGCCAATATTGCACAGCATTTTGTGATGCAACAACAGATAAATTATGCCCTAAACTTGTATATAAACTACTGATGTTTTTCATTCTCTTTTCTAAGCTACACTCTTTTGATATACAGATTTCAAGTTGTACATGAATGAATATGCATTTCACTTCCAATATGTCAAATGCCTGGACTGATAATGAACCTGTTGATATTTAGTTTACATATTAAAGGCATATCACTGCAGCTGTACTACAAGGCTTGCCAAGGGACGATAATATATGATACCATTGTAAGTAGAACGTTGCATTATGCAGGTATTTACAATAATATTTACTGTTAGGCAGAATTTTAGTCTTGATATATTTTATATTAATAAATTCAATGGATAACCATTTTATCACTTGTACCATATACAGAGATTAACGAGATTGGTCTTTACACTACTATACATGAAAAAAACAGATCTGTAAGACTGAGGAAGTGGGTGGTGAACAGGAAGATGGTAAGAAAGCACCCTACGCTAGAAATTTGTGCATGTTAGGTAGATGAGAACGAGATTGAAATGATCAGACACAGGCAAGAAATGTGTTAAGTAAGTGCCATGAACCATTCAACCAGGAATGAGGACAATAATTCCTGCATCAGTATGCTAAATACCACAATTTTAAGAAATAATAAACATCATATCATATCACATCATTATTTCATAATAGTTTACGGCATGGCCAATTCGATTATATTACAGTATCTTGACTGTATTGCAAACTAACATCCTTTAAAGATCATCAGTATTTGCCCCAATCATTTTTCTATTTCTGTTTCCCTTCAACTTCATCCCACCACCACTTTCCCTAGAAACTGACTGATCCGGGTACCTAACATTTATTATCTAAAAGAGTTGACATCACTCTTGGTCGAAGCCACAAAACATGGACATACATTCAAGAATGAGCCCCAGGGAAACCTTGCATCTGTTGTATTCCAAATCATTCGTTCTGGGAAAAGGGAGGTGGGGGGGGGGGTTGAAACGAAAGTAACAGCAATTAGGGGATTAGGTTACGAGGAAGTATCATTTTTGTAGGGAGGAGGGGAGAGTGGGTAAGAAAAGAATATAGTAAATATTTCACTGACTTACCCACTAAGTGTATGGACTCTCTCTGTGTTGAATTTCAAAGGAGTGAGTTCCTCTCTGAGACATTGTAAAGCCTCCAATATTTTTTTATCCTCCACAAGTTCAAGATATTTCTGTTCTAAGAGTAAAAACTTCATTTTCTGTAAAAAAAATCAAGAAATATAATTGTGTTTGTTTTTAAAAGCAAAGATAAGATAGACACATGTTAGCAAAAATTATTAGCACACTGTGCCTTCAGTTTCTACGGATTTGTGTGATTCAATTGTTATATAACATTATCCTGCTATTGGAAAGAAGTAAGGCTTCAAGCTTGGTTTACTATTAATATTCAAGTGAATGATGTTCTCAATTTTGACTAAAATGAAAAGATAAAAAGATTTAATTTGTCTTGGGATGGAATATCCAAATCTAACCATTATTTCATCATCTTCAACTGTCATTTGTGAATTCTTTCAATGCTGAATACTAGTGTCCTGTTAAATTACCTTCACAAAAGACTTTGTTTTAAACTGGTACAAAGAACATTTATTCATCAATGTAACCTGAAGAAACCAACTAATATAAACTGGACAAAGGCATATCATTAGATCTATGTTGAAGTTAATGTACTTCATGCATATTCATGAGAGTATTTCTCCCTCACAAAGAAACCTACCAGTAAGCTCTGAGGACAATCCATTAAAGATTTCAGCTCTTCTAAATCTTGTTCAGCCTGCGATGTTGGGAAAAGATAAAGAGAGAGTTGTGTCAAAAACCTGCATGTAAACAAAGGCAGTCAAATCTCTCTGACTTTGAGTTTACAAGTCTATTTATGTCATTCATAGGTGATAAATTGTCTGTGTCAGGGGGCAGACCACTGATAGACTGAAAATGGGAATGTGTTAAACTGGTAGACTGTTAAAGAGATATATCAAAGTGTTATTACAGGGGTATTTTATCAAGCAACAACAACAGGCTGTGTAGATAGGAAGGTGCTATAGTAGAGTCAAGACAGGTAAGTGAGACACGCAAGAAATCTGTAGATATATCAGTGACCTATTGCCCCCACCCCTGTGTTTATGACTAAACTTGGTGTTTAAGAACCTCCTACTTCAGTGGACCTGAAATCTGCATGCCAGCCACAATGTTTGAATCGATGATAAGAAATGTCTCGGTAACAATCACTGAGACACTTAATAGTCAAATTGGACGTCATGACCTACAAAATTGAGAATCACCAGAAAAGTAATTTTTGAAAACTTTCAACAGTTAAAGCAAAAATTTTGGGAAGGCAAACATATGAAAACAACTAAGCAATTCCTTCTGCTCTGCATACAGTCCAACTTGCTCGGACCCTCTGTTTGTTGGTTAACCTTATCACCATTAGGGTAAAAAACAATATATTTCCATTCCACAGAAAATTGACATTCTGAAGGAGGGGGAAGGGGAGGGGGGTTAAGTAGTCATAGGTATACCTTTCCTCATAATGCACAGAGCTGATATTACATACTCTCATTTTGGAATTTTAAACCATTCTGCATGGCTCTCTACCTACAGCAAATAACAACAAGGCACCAACATATATAACAGCTTTGGTCTTCGGTGAACTGAACTTAAAACTAACACCCTCCACTGATAATGAAAAAATGTAAATAGTAACAAAATAAAACGTCAGTTCTAGTGAAAAGCAAGGAGTTCATGCACAAGTAGACGACAGAATCCTCCCGAGACAATTGATTCTGACAGATACTTCATTATTCCGTACACTCAACAGTGTGAAGTATCAAAATTTGATATACAGTCCATGTGGTAGAAAACATAAGGAATGATCAAAATAGAATATCTGAATATCTCCTTGTCTGAGACTGACAGGGTTGCAAGAATAAAGTCTTCAACATACTGTATTCAGTATTCACTGGTCTGTGAATATACAAACATTGACATCACCGGGTAAAACATGCTCAATGTACAGATTCATAAACTATACTGTACATTTCGTAAATAAGCCCACCAAAAAATTTGACACAGCATAGATGGAAGATGCCCAACATGGAAGAGGATAGATATTTATACAATACAAAGCACTTTATTAGCATAATCAGTTATTCGTCGATCTGTACATGAATGTCATGAATCATGCATATAGAGCTCTCTTGTTTCTCATGATTTCAGCAAGCTGACACTGGCTTTTACAGTATTAACATTTACTAGCTGACCTGTAACCATAGCAACAAATTTTACCCTGATAAAGTTAACCAGCTACCTAATGGAAAAACCTGCTCATGGTTTTACAATGTAAAGTGTTCTCATAAAGTAGAGACGATACGATTACAATCACTTCTAAGCAACTTCTAAGCCAGTCAAAATAATTAGCCATTAAAAATTCTTCTCTCAGTAGAATTGACCCCTTTTGATGTCAAATGACCTCTGACCAATTAAAACTAAGATCTTACTCAATATTTTGATAGTTCTCCATTTCTAACCCTCATTCCCACCCCTTCCAAAGCCAAACCGTTTTTCGACACTCCTCTGAAGCCACTCTAAGAAACCTGCTAATTCTATCCAAAAGACTCCTTTTTTGGGAGGGTGAGAAAGTGGGATGGTGACCCAAAGTGGGTCGATAGTTAAAACTGCAAAAAACTACTTTCAGTATTCTGTAAGCTTAGGTAGATGGAAAAAGTGGATGATTTGACTTGAGTTCGTTAAAACGATGATTTGAAATATCATTAGCGCCTTGTGACAAAAGCATTTGGATTATTAGGAGGATTAAAAGGCGGAGGGTAGTGAAATTGAAGAGGGTCATTGGGGATTACGGAGTGCAAGAACAATACCAATTGTGATCAGCTACATAGATGAGTTCCCATATGTACAGTATATGAGACAGGGAATGAAGGTAATCAAGTCAATTAACTTACCTTGTGATATTCTCCCGACATGACATGAGACCTGAACTTAGCAGCTGACGGGTGCTCCAGACGACAGTCAGACTCAGACATCAAGACATCGGCGGAGCGGCTGAAAAATTGAAAGAAAAAAAGATTAACATCACCGGATTGTCAAATTGTAATCTAGTCCTTCCCAGCTTCAATGTCCTTTCACTATTAAATTTCAACCTTTCAGTTTTGCAATATCCTGTGCCTGATAGAAACTACGTTGCTGTGCCATGCATATATGCAGTTTTGATAGCTCAGTCATTTAAATGTATGGCGAGGAATTGTAAATCTGCTCAAATTTATTCTACAGTGTGCATCACAATGAGAGCTTGATTCCTATATTATATACATATGGGGTTTCAGGTTAAACAGTATTCAATGGTTAGTTAAGACAATTTAGTGAATCAATTAAGTGAATCAATGTAGTATGTGAAAATCAAACATCCTCAAACGGGTCCAAAAACATGATCTAAGCAATTTGGGTGGAAGAAAGAGAAGGGAAGTCATTGCACATCAACAGGTTAAAGGTTCACTCTAAACCCAATAAGGCAAGATTGCTGAGGTTGTGGGGAGACAGGTGAGCGAGGAGGGAAAAAAATATTTCAAAGTTTCACCACACTCTCCAACAAATTTAATCTGACACTTCTTGCAATGTCGTAGAGGGCAAAGTTCATGTGGCGAATAAAAGAAGTACCTGTCCCTAGTTAGAAATGCAATTATCTAATGAATGTGGAAAAGATGAAACATTAGAAAGGAAGATAAATTTGTACACTAAATCAATCGCTTTACTGCGTTCAAGTTAGCAGAGAGAGCAATAAACCCTGTGTTACCCACAGAAGTTTTAACATGAGTAGTGATGGGTGAACTTGGAGCTGGGTGCTTAAATTTAATGCACTACCAGATGCTGCCAGTGGATTGTTGGACTCTGATACAACAAGACTGTGGTTACTAACAGTAGTGGGAACTTCTTTTCCTTGGTCATATTTTTACAACTTTTACCATATTCTTTGAAAGTTGACTGTCCAATGCATGGATAATAATTTTTCATTCAATAATACTAGCCATTGCAACTATACAAAGCTTACACGAACCCGCAAAAAGTGCTCAACCTAGAAATACCCTAACAAACAGTTCCAGTGTCTTTCACTTTCATATTCTACACTCTATTATTTGAACAACTAAACTGAGGAAAAGTAATAACAAATAAAGTAAACATATTAACTGATTAAAAGCAGTACAAATTGTACACAAGTTTGACATAGACAATTAGACAATGCATGTGACAATTCTACTAGTTACATTCATTAGTGATAGATAAAATAACTGCTTATATCTCTATCATTTCCTTCCTCATCCCACATACCCTCACCCCACACAACTTCACCCCACACACCCTCACCCCACACACCCTCACCCCACACACCCTCACTCCACACACCCTCACCCCACACACCCTCACCCCACACACCCTTGTCCCACACACATGCACCCAACCAACCCCAATCCCTTTCTGTACCTGTTCTTGAGTATCATTCCCTCTTCTTGCCAGCCACGTTCAAACTCCCAACCTTATGAACTCTATGACACTACTCTGCTTTATTTCATAAAGCTTAAACTCATTAACACTTCACTCTCCCTCTTAGTTCACCAGCTTCCTCTCCTACTCTCTCCTTGCACCCCCCCCCCCCACCCCCTACCGCCATTAATTTAACATCTATTTTTCAGGTTTTTTACTCTGTTAACATGTACAAGCACCCATACAAAATATCTGCATTATTTTCCAGCATGTGTAAGCCATTTCACAATTGGCCAAAGGGCTAATTTCCTACACAAATCTCAACAAGGTTCCTCATTTCCTTTATACAGACTAGTTACTTCAGAGTCAGGTTACATCGTCAGTTATTACAACAGACTGTATTCATCTATGGGCAAAATTGAGCAGTGAATTATACACACACAATAATATTACATTATTTCTTGGTTCATGTACTTTCCACGGACTTGACTAAATGCCACTAGCATTGAAGTAAACTTCAACCTTTAACTACAGTATGCATGTAGTATCTGTGTTTATATACAGTATAGAATTACCACTTACACCTAAGTGGTACTGTACATAACTTAACTTGTCAACCTTACCTTGCTTGACAAGTCAATTTCATATTGCAAAAGCCATTTTTATTCAAACAGAATATGTTTGAGTTACTAACCCTCAGTTCAACATTGCTTTAGTGCTGCAGCCTGCAGATAAGTTATCTGCTACAATCATAGCAAAAATGAATGTAAATTGGTTAACGCTGCTAACCAATAGCAGAGCTGTATCATGACACATTTTGTATGCAGAACCATTAAAACAATATTGTCACAATTCTATGATAAATTGACTCCATAAATCACCAAAGTGTAATGCAAATGCTGCTTCCTGAAATATTGCTACATGGTAATCTGAAACCAACAATTAGCCATGCAAGTACATGCAGTACAGGTCTACTGTTGTACACGTACTGTATGAACCCACAGACATGTAGGAAATAACTCCTGTACCATATTAAGAAATCTGCCAACTTATCAGAAAAGCAATGAAAGTGTGTGTGTGCATATACATATAAATATATATATATAGATATATATATAATTGAAAACGTAATGAGAAGGAATATACGTATATATATCTGTATACATATATAGAGTGTGCGTGCATTCAACCTATATTGAGCATTGGGAATGATGATGGATGTTGGTATATGAAAATGGCTAATGTTTCAATTTGCACAGACGAACATCCTCAACTCTGACTAAATAGTAGTGCGTAATTTATGCATACTGCATACACGTGTCTGAACTGCAGCAGTATAGCACTACAGGGCCCCTGTCAAAATGAATACAATGTGGCAACGTACTTCTAAAGCAAATCTCAGTCTGTATGATAGGTTTGGGAAGGACAGAGATGTTTTGAATAAGAAAGAGATATCATTTATAAGTGAGAATTATTGTGTGGGATTAGCTTCAGGAACAAATGTAGTGAATGTTTAACTCATATTAAGAGAAAGATGCACAGTGTATTATTTACCAGAGACCCTGCCACAGGATTAAAACAGCTACAAAATGATAGGAGAAAAAGTTGGCCGGTTCCATGTACTGTACTCAAGATGAGTAGAAGTCAGCACTAGAAATGGTTTTAAGATATGAGTACAGTAGTTGGTTAAAGACAGGAATGGCAATGATATTGAAGAAAACTCATTACACTTAAATAAACATAAACAGCATCAGTCCCTTGATACTCAGCTGTTTTCATACAGCATAACAATGACGATTCATGGACAATAGCACATAAAACAACACAGAAAAAATACATGAGTAAACTCTGACCTATGGCCTGGGATGAAGATATAAAGGATAAAACCATCCACCCATAAATCAAGCTTGGAAGTGAACAAAGAAATCGAACGTCATTTACACCGATTGGAAAATGTTCTGGAGCAAAATTGAGTGAACATCACGATTGTAAATTCTGAAGAGGAAGGGAGTCATGACCAGGGTGATGACGTCATCAGGATGTAGAGGTCATCAGCAAGTAGGGATCATCTGATCGTAGGTGTCATTAGCAAGTAGGGATCATCAGATTGTAAGGGTCATCAGTAAGTAGGGATTATCAGCAAGTAGGGATCATCTGTTTGTAGGTGTCATTACATTGTAGGGGGTCATCAGCAAGTAGGGGTCATCAGCAAGTAGGGGTCATAAGATGGTAGGGGTCATCAGATTGTAGGGGTCATCAGCATGTAGGGTCAGAGATGATAGGGGTCAGAGATGGTAGGGGTCATCAGCAAGTAGGGTCATCAGCAAGTAGGGTTCATAAGATGGTAGGGGTCATCAGACTGTCGGGGTCATCAGCATGTAGGGTCAGAGATGGTAGGGGTCAGAGATGGTAGGGGTCATCAGCAAGTAGGGGTCATCAGCAAGTAGGGGTCATGAGACTGTAGGGGTCATCAGATTGTAGGGGTCATCAGCATATACAACAATGAAATCAATTATTTAGTTAAGTAATTTATTAACAGGAGAGGGTGATAACCTTCGCGTAGTCGATTGGAGGGCACATTGCAAGCATGTTACCAATTTTATGGGCATGGTAGATCGGAGTATGTATGTATATAGTTGACAGGTAAGAGAGGACGCAAATTTACAGACAAACAATTGCAATTTAAATCTTTGTGTAATTTAAGCTGGTCGTATTTATTTATACTTTTCCTCCCTTTCTTGTCTTGATTTGGTTCGCTTTCTGTCTGTTTCCTTTTATTCAGCTTTATATAGGTTTGAGGCAAATATGTAGTCTTTAATCCAGACATGTTCTCAAAGTCTATGAGTAACAGCCAACATCTCAGCTTAACTACGGATATATTTCTCTGACTCATTTAACCTAGGTAGCCTTCAATGTTTCTCATACACACGACACAGTAATAAGTCTCTGAGTCCCGGACAAAATGGACTGCCACTTCCTTCTTGAAGGAGAATGAAGTCAGGAAGTATTTGATTTCCTGGCGTAACCGTAATAGTCTGGGAGCCTGTCCCATATGATTTCACCCCATTTAGCCCAGAAGGTTTGACCCCTTAAAGTTACTAAGACCATCTAGGTCATTCACAAAAAAATTGTCAGCT
>JAIPMN010000233.1:0-22288 GCA_020650975.1 Apostichopus californicus | reverse complement strand
CGTAATTTTACCGTGCGTTACTCACAGGATTAACCACGGTCAGCTGACCTGAATGGACCAATAGGATTTAGGAATCTTTACTAAGTATGAATGAACAATAGTTATTGTATGCCTGCTATGTGTATATATCGACTGTCTCTTTACCATGATATCTTGTAGGTGACACTTGAAAAGAACCGCATGTAATTACCTTCTTCCATCCGATTTGAAGGGGGCCGGGTGGGAGAGGTGACTAATATGTCCCACTTCGCATTTTCAATTCGCGATTAAAACTTGCATATTCATGTGTTAACAAACCAAACATAAAAACTGGAAATATATTTCAAAACAATACATGAATTAACTAGCAAGCTGTCGATATCTTTTCCATTGGTACATAAATCATTGAGCTGAACGACAATGCCAATAATACTCTGTGGCATTCGAAAAGCTGAACCAAAAGACTGATGTCTCGTTATCAGAATTCGAGGTCTATAGAAATCAATATCAGCCATGTCTAATGGCCAGTCATGAATTTCAACGAGGAAGATCATCATCTAAAACTGGACATGATCATTTACATTTCGTATCACTAAGCCTTGTACTGAGTTTATAGTAAGGTAGCCAATATTTGAAGAAGAAAAAACACTAACCAACTTAAATGGTCATTAGCTTCGATTTAATTAAATTTTAAAACGATGCTGGTTGTATTAAACTTCTTATTGGTGAAAATTAAAATTTACTGCCATATCAAATCATTCATTTGCAAATGAAGATATAATGGAAACAAAAATTTCAAATGGTTTAGTAAAAAAATTGAAGAAAATAGTTATTATGAATTCATTGTCAGCAATCGTCTCACAAGGGTGATATAGTAAGTAAGCAGTTTAACACGCACCTTTTTTCTCTTTCATAGTTTGAACTTTACTTTGATATTCTAAACAATAATAAATTTGTCTAAGGTTTCCCGTCGCCGCTGTCAAATTGTAAGATTTAATTATCAAATTTACTGCAAATCTCATTTAGTACTATAGAACGCGTTCTAATCTAAAGAGGACAGTCTTGCTTTACTGAAAGTACACGTCAATACATTAAATAGGCAGTATCATAAGAAAAGCTATCGGCAGTTTAAAGACTGAATTGTGTCCTTCAACTGAGTATAAATTGATCATTGAAATGATGATGCTGCCGAGCACTTTGTTTTGTCAATGTAAACCACTTTTGTCTACTCTTACTTATGTGTACCTACTGATAATCTTGAACAGATGTTTGCTACTGAAGTTTATCAACCAATGTCTTCCTTTACTAATGATTTTGCACTCCATGTTGTCTCAATAATGTGTTTACTGATGTTTTATTACTAATTTCTTGAACTAACTTATGTTTAACTAACTTTAGTCTTCTAACAAAGTTCCTACTCATGTGTTTGACGGATGTACTTTTTACTAATGTATTCTCATAATGATTTATTATACTTATGTGTTCTTAATGTTGTGTTCTCATGTGTATTAACCCCTGTGTAATTATGATGTGTGTTTAGTTATTTTATTACCTGTTGTCTTTTTCATTTGTTACTGATGAATTGTTACTGACGTGTTTCTACTCATATGTTGTTAGTGTTACGTGGCTTTCCACTTTATCTTGTGTTAGTATCGATGTTTTGACTGAAGTGTTTCAAAAAATTCTTCTTTCTAACGTGCTGTAATTGTTCTCAAGTTCTTACTGATTTAGTTTTTACTCACTCGGTGTTCTTATAGTGCTTACTTACCTCTGCCTCACGTGTTCTGTGATGTATGCTTACGTGTTTTTATTTATGTATTGTACTCCTTTGCTGTTTCTGATGTCTTATTACTGCGGTATGTGTGTTAGTTTTGTACTCTCCTCCTATTAATTCTTTCTTCATTGTCAGGTTACCCATCCTCCAGGGTCCAAGTGCGGCCTTCGTTGTTCCAACCATCATTATCCTTGGTATGAAGGAACCGTGCCCAGCACCCTTAACAGGTACTCTCATTTAGGCGGAAGATGGATCCACTATTCCCCCTTTCATTGATGCTGGGGGTAGATCTCATTCAAACAATGGTTCACTGCATTTCGCTTGTCGTGTTATGACAATTATTACCTACGATTGTTACAGTTAGTTCTTCATTAGCATTGTTGCCCTCTAATTATTATAAATGTGTATTTGTTTACATGTGCTCTTAGTGGCTGCTAACTTTAATCAGTTAATTTAAGTGGACACTGCACCACAACACGATGCAGACTAACGTTAAAGACAAACGTATGAGAGCAGAATGAATCATCTGATTGTCTTGTCATTTCACCATTAACTTCACAGCGAACTCAACGGCCACAGAACGCCAAGAACTAAGAACAATTGCACAGGAGCGAATGCACGAGGTAAAAATTAACACAAACTGAAATAATGATGCACATACAGTTAAAGAGCAACTAAAGTCTTTTTTTCGTCATTTGTTGCTTATGCGTAGATGCTGTTTATGAGAACTGTAAGAGGGGATCATCTTTCTGGGCCCAGATACCTAAACAGAGAGGAATGCACCAACAGGAGTAGGCACAAACTTGATCTTGTGGACCGCAATGATTTGTTTACCCAATTCGCGGGCCACAAGAAATAGAAGAATTACATGATGAAAAATAAAAACATAAGTAGATTTTTCGACAAGCGCATTGTCAATCTGTTTTGTTGAATAGTCCTATCACAAGTAGGCCTGCAGTGTACTAACTCCAAAGTATATATTTTCATGGCTTTTATTGCTTCCATGAGTGGTATTCATTGGGGTTTGATAATCTCACTGGCCGCAGAAAATTTTCCGTCTCGCAGAAAATGGATTACCTATCAACACGTCATTTGTCCCTCTCAATAGGATCACGTTAGAAAGGATAAATTACATTTATGACAAAGCATAACTTTTGAAAACGTCGATCGAACAATTTGTTCAATATGATAAAGAAAAGTAAACCAAGATGTAGCCTGTGCACGACAACCAATAATAAAATTTCACTATATATACCTATTCAGTCTCAGCCCCACTGAGTGTACATTGGAACTTTGTCAAGTAAAATGCTCGATTCCTTTGAGGACGAAACGAACGAATACTGCACATGGTCTTTGCTAAAGACGAGAAAGGGATAGTTTCAAGACTGTTGTAGGTATTCTTCTGAGAATGGGGATTATAAAGTGCCAGGTAGAGTGAAAGTTCCTGCAATTTCTTGCGTAACCACTGACACAGTAGCAAACAGTCTTTTGGATGTAAGTGTAAATGTTCTTAACGGAAGGATTACAGCATGTTGAGAACCGTTTTGTCTATTTTGTTAAGATTCAGGGTTCCCTCGCCGTAGCATCGGTGATGCAGTGTCTGATTGGCTGCACAGGGCTTGTTGGCGTATTGTTACGATTCGTTCGTCCAATCACCATTGCAACAACTCTTCTGCTTATTGCAATGTCTTTAATACCGATGGCGTCTGACGCATGCGGAGGACATTGGCTCATAGCTGCCCTGTAAGTAGAGCTTTATCAAAATAACCGATATTTCTTTCCATCGTGTTCACATCGTAAAACACGTTTGTCAAAGACTGAAAGGTTACACGTGGTATTAGAGCAGAGAAGTAAACACAACTTGTACTCCCTCGTTTATTTCAACAACTCTCAGATTGGTAAATAATATATGACAAAACTTTCCTTTTCAGGGTGAACAATAGAAAAAAATGGCTAAAAACCAAAAGCCGGATGAGTCGGGTTTGGGTGAGAGTTGATGACCATCCCATAATTAATTTATTTTATAGGTGCCCAACATGTGATATCAGCAGGCACGGAAACAGTCTTTCTATGGTTTTAGTGTAGCTATTTGATGTGTGTTATTCTTACTTTACCTTAATTATCTCCGCGCCAGTATTCGCATGTAGGACATAACGATGTCTGCCCAATCCGCCCTGTTCTGTGCTGCTGCTCTGATCACCTTCCAGCTCCAGGTTCTCCGTGTTTCGCGGCTATATAATAGGACTGGTCGAAGTAATATCTTGAACAGATGTATCTTAGTTCACCGTCCTAGTCCTCTCGTCTTCCACACCGTCCATATGCCTTGAAATGTACCTCTTGCCTTATGTAGCCTGTTGGTAATATCTTTAGTACCTCCTCCTCTGTCTACCATAGCTTCGAGGTACAAAAACTCCTAAACCTCATCCTCCTGCACGCCATTCACCACAATTCTTTCACTGCTTCCAGCACGTTGAGTCCTCGACTCCGTTTTGCACTTTCCCGTATTTAGTGTAAGTCCCACTCTGGCTGCTTTTTCTGTTAACCTCTCCGTTTTATCGAGCAGGTCACTTAACTTGGATGACATTAGTGCCATGTCGTTCGAAAAAAAACAAGGTCCTCCAGTACGGTTTTAAAGTTCCATCCTGTCCCTCTTTACTTGTCTTTTGCTGTCTTCCTCATGACCCAGTCAATTGCAAGTAGGAATAAAAACTCTGACATCACGGAACCCTGTTTTACACCCGTCTTGATTTTGAGCCAATCATATTTTTCATTCTCATCGATGACTGCGCATTATAATCCTTCGTAAAATTCAGCTATCATTCTCACCATCTTGCATGGTATTCCACAGCTTCTCGTAGTATTCCAAAGGCTTTTTCTGTGTACTGAGTCAAACGCTCTTTCAAAATCCACAATGTCCACCCGTCCCCGCCCTGGCCATCTTCTCACATCTATTTCATCCACCTCTTCGATCCATCAATCAGTTGCTCTTCCGCAGAGTTTACTGAGTCATCTCTGGTTAGTACTTCGCTGAAGTGTTCTCTTCATCCTTTCCTTCTTTTCTATCTTCAGGACTCCTTGTATATATTTCACCTCTTCCACTCGCCTCTTTCTTTTTGCTAGTGATCATCCTTGCTATGCTATATATTTCTTTGGTCCTTCCGTTTTCGGCTGCTTTTCTTGCTGCTACTGCTTTCTTCTTAATCCATTTTTTCTTGTCCTTCCTTGCACTCATCTTCACTTCCTTGTCATTCTTTTTATATTGTTCCTGATGTCTCTCCTTTAATATTTCCGTTTGCTCTGTCCCTTTGTCAAACCGATGATTTTCATGTGTGTTATCGAGTATATATTTCTCCAAGATTCGTCAAGGATTAAGAAGAATATGGAAGTTTAATTAATCATTTGATTGCGCCACTACATTTTGCTAAATTATACCTTCGAGCTGAACATATAACATAGGGTTTCTTGCAAACACCCTAGTTAGTAGTTACACACCTTTGTTACACACTATTGTCACACACTAGTGATGTGTAGTACAATAACACACACTAAGACTACTCAATTTGATTAAACATTAGCGTTACACATGGATTATAATCCAGGGTTAAGTCAATATAAATAAAACTGGTTAAACAATATAATGATCGTATTGCAAAATATACTAAAAGATACAACGTATCACTAAAACAGTCAATTGAATGGCTTATACAAACAACATTTAGAGCGAGGGAGGGAATGGAGGGCTTCGACTTAACAACCTGTCCCTTTCTCTACAAATACAGCACTATTTTGAAAGTCACTTTTACAAACATTGCTCAAGAGCAAAGGTGATGAAAGGGGATTAGTGGGATAACTGCTCTAAAGTTTTCTACTTAAAATGAATAATGTGTTCCCCATTTTGGAAGACCTCTATCCGTTCCGTGCACTGCTCTACCATTTGGTAAACCCGGATCCCTAGCAGACTAACCTTTTCTTCTCTTTCATTTTTTCAGTTGCATCTTGCAAGTGATTATATACTCTCAATTCCTGGACAGGTATAGCATTCCACTGCCAAAAGGCAGACGACTTGCTCTTTTCACATATTTTCCGGTGAGTACAACACTATGACTTTTGTTACATGGGATGAAATGTCAATCACCACGACAGGTCAGGATGACATTCGAATTGAACAATTACATTAACGACTTCATGACAAGAAGTACTCACGTTTGTCAAATTGCCTGTTTGACCTCTCTAAAGTATGAAAAGATCCCGCACTGAACAAAGTCACAAAGAAACTTTACTTACTTACATTTGACAATCGCGATACCGCATTAAACACACCATAGTCATCATCATATGGTCACACAAGAGCACTCTAGTCTTGTGTACGTACAATATCATGTTCATCTTCATTGGAAATTCAGAGATGAGATCGGGACAAAAAGTAAACAACTTCTGAAATGTGTTTAACTTCTTTCAAAGATGAAATACTTACTACATAAAGTACTACATTAAGTGACAATCAAGATTATCAGACTTTGGTTGTTGTTGTCCTTGCGTCAATAAGACCCTATGAAGTATTTCTTCGATTCCTGGACACGTGATACGGTACTGCATGTCATGCTCACATATGGTCACAGTTCCGATTTAAGCCGTGGAACAGTTCCGAGTGAAATAGCAATAGTCGATTTACCTCCATGCTCTGTCTGGGGTGGGTATTGATTCAACTTTTGTCGATTGATTCATATCCATGTACATCATTAATTCCGTCCAACTGATTTGCCCCTAGACTTCCTTCATGGACGTAAAATAAATTGGTGGCTTGCTGATATCGACATTCAGCAAAGTTTAGACAATATTGTTCAGGCTGCATGAGTGTGCATATATCAAGACATCATAATCATTTGCAGTAGGTCCTCACAAGCCATGTCTAGGATGCAAAATATAACTCAAAAGTTGTCGAGGAATACCCTCAATGCGTTTTTGTGTTTTGGAGTTACCAAAGCGTATTTTAGTGTAACACGAAATTGCAAATAACAAGAGACACCGGAAGTTTGTGATTCAGGTCTTTGTATTGTGGTGCCCAAGGAAGAAACCCCTCTTCAAACCTCAATCATCTTCAGTTTAAAGTTCAAAAGAGCTGAGCCAAATTGTAGTCAGTAATCTATACATTGCTTTGAAATGGCAAATGCTCAAACAGCATTATGATTTCGATACTTACAGTTAAAAAACATGTTGTGTTACACATGTAAGTCTCTCATATAGTTGCCATCAAGTGCTCTTAAGAGCACAAAAAGTACTGTTGGGACCAAAGGGTAAAATTGAAGTTTACAGAATCTCATCACCTCTTCAACTCAGTATAGAGTAGAGAGGACGACATTCACAAACAATGCGCCTGTTACATAGTATATCTAGCAATTCTACGTCACTGTAGAGTCGTTTGGAGGCGTAGACACACTGGGAACAATTTTTGAAGAAAAAAGTAAACCCCAGTAAGGGTCTAGTGCTCCTCGATGTTGCATCTAGGTGTATTAATAGTTTGATGTCTATAGTCGGTGTCCTTATACAGTTTTGGGAAAGAATCGATCATGAGCATTAATTACCGTTATCGAATGAGTTAGACAATATACGAAAGACACCTTGTTGATACTTCTGTACAGATTCTGCTGGCTTTAATTGTTACCTGGATTCTATGTCTCATCCTGACATCTCTGGGGGCTTTCCCTGACGACCCAGCAAAGTATGGATACTTGGCTCGAACCGACATTTTCAAAGAAGATGTCAGAAAAGCGGTGTGGTTTAGAATTCCTTATCCAGGTATGCATTGGAGTGAATACGTTTCATGAGATTTACTAGGATTTTGTTTGTGCGAGGGTGAAGGGAAACGATCGAGTTGGTACAGCAAGGACACAAAACTATTATACAATGAAATGTCATAAATGCAAAGGTTTGTCGTGAAGTGTAAATGTGTCGATCTTGATACTTTTGATTGTGTGGTAGACAGCAATGATACCGGGCTAGTTAGTATACATATAACTACATATTTCTTTTGCCAATTTGTGGTTTACATTGACGGTTGGTTGATTTCTGTATTGCGGAGTACTTTTAAGACAGTGGTGTCTAATTGAACGCGTACATTCGTTAACAATTGGCCAACAAATTCATAGCATGCATACCTTAGTCGAGAGTTAAAATCTATGCCACCTAAATATAAATATTATGGCACTAAGAAATCACTAAGCTCTTTTTTATCATGAATGTAAGCCTGGGCATGCAATGAATGCAATTATCGAAACATTCAAAAGGATCGCAAACAGTATTTTGTATTTAAAGAAAAAACCTTTTCTTATGATGTGTTAGTATCTCATTGTAATTCATTGCTCAAAACTTTCATTCAAGTCAACAAAATGTGCTCTTCGCATAACTAAGCATTAAATGTATAGAGGATTAACATTAGTATTAAGGAAAAATAGTTTTCATTATTCTTTTCTAATAATGTTGCCTCTGTTGGTAACATTATAATTGTACTGTACGATGTGCTCTCTACTTCGTATTTTACGTATGAATAAGAAAATAGGCTTCATTTTTATCCAAAGCTTCACAGTATTTATATTTGTTCGAAATGCTATATAATAATATTTTCCGGTGTTGATTACGTAGGGCCACTGAATAACTTGTTCCCACCGAAAGAGATTTTAATCGAGTGCCTTGACTCAAGTTACGTTTTGATCGAGTCCGAGTAAAGTCCTTTTCAGTGGATATTCGAGTCAAACAAAGTCATTCTTGGTTCAAACTCGAGTCGAGTCGAACAGCCAGAATTGCGGTTCGTGTCCTATACAGTGACTAGAGTTGTTACAACACTGAATAGTTAACACTTTTCTGTACAGGACAGTTCGGTGTACCGTCAGTGAGCGTGGCTGGATTCATTGGCATGACAACCGGTGCTCTCGCAAGTATCGTGGAATCTGTTGGCGATTATCATGCATGTGCACTCATCACTGGAGAACCCCCACCACCGGTACATGCTATTAATCGCGGTGTGATAATGGAGGGATTGGGCTGTATAGCTGCTGGACTTTGGGGAGCACCTTCTGGTTACACATCGTTCAGTACAAACATCTCTATAATTAGTTTAACTAAGGTAAGGTCCTCTTCATATTTTACTATGCTGCTATATGTCAGGGCTGAACGTGGTTGGCTGGGTTGTAATTATTTAGCAATATATGATAATATTTAATGGCCCGAGTAATCATTAGCATTATAATTTCTGCTTTGCATCTTTGATTTTACAACAACAAAAAACTAACTTCCAGACGTTAGTTTTACTTGTGAAATAGTATATAACTTGTACTAAATCGAGATATTATACGTGTTCGGCTGTTAAGATGTAATTTAAATTTTCATAAACTATTGTTTTTATTCTTCTTTCGAAGATCGCCAGTCGTGCAACATTTTACATTGCAGCGGGATTATTTGCGTTATGCGGGGTGCTATATAAGTTCAGTGCCTTGTGCGCCTCAATACCAGCACCAGTGTATGGCGGAGTATTTGCTTGCATAATGGGTACGAAAGACTATATTTAAGTTGTATTGCTTTTGAATTATAAGTAGACAGTCCGAATTAAACATTGACTAATCGAACCATATCCCACCTAGTATACAAGATTACTCCCCCCCCCCCCAACATACATTATTCATCATTCTGTAGATTACAGTAGTGTTGCATGCAATCAAGACAGAAATAAAACCTGAAGCTCCGCGATAACATAATAAAATTGCAGGCGTCGTTATATTTGTTAGGTTAATAAGAAAATAAGAAATGTATGGCAACTAATATGTTTGCTTCATTTGCAGGAATGGTTGCTTCCATCGGTTTTGCTAATCTGAGCTTTGTCAAAGTGGACACGTCCAGAAATCTCTTCATCATTGGGTTTGGTATATTTATGGGTGTTGGAGTACCGGACTATCTCGCCAAACATCCAGATTGCATCCAAACAGGTCTGTGTGTCAGACCGGTCAGTGTTTGATAATGTGTTTGCATGATATTCTGTAACTGTCGCTGTAGCACCGATATAGTATTTAGTCAATCAACGATGATAAGGGCAGTGGTTGGTATAGTTTAAACCCACCAGCAGCCATTGTATCTTGATCTATTGAAACAGGCTGCTCTACATTGGTGGCAATGGTTATTTCCCATAGCAAAAGTAGAAAAAAATGACGATGAGAAAGACTGGGACTTTAACAATATCTGCAGTTTTACAAAGCAAAGAAAGTTTGCCGTTTCCTGATTTGCATATCGAAGTCTGAGCTGTATGTGTTATGTGGTTAACTCCTTATTAGTACTTATACACGTTTATTGGCTATAGTAGTGAGGAAGCCATTTGTTTCCTTTCATCGCATTTAAAATGCATTGGAATATTTACGAGTACCTCCTTTATCTATGTTTGATAGGCTACCACAATTAGGAAAGTTATAATGTCGGTCAAATGCCCATCTTTCTTCGAGTTCTTTTTCAATGGTCGGTTTTCTGTTTTCATCAAATATTTGCTAAGTCATCCAATTCCAACTCACTTCATGAGTGTTCCTACGCTTAGAAATAATTAATTGTTAAACTAAAAAGAGACGCGCCCAAGTGGGGACGTGGAAGGGGTCCTATAGCAGTACGAAATACGGCACAAGGCAATACTATCCAGTTTCATCAGTTTAATTACATCACAAGTTCAGAACTGTTAAGAACAGCCTCTGCAAACAAATACATATAAGCAAATCAATGACATAACACATATCGACCAGAAACACACCGTATGGAAAACTATCCTGAAATGGAAACTGGAGGATAAGAATACATAATAGATAACTATTAACATTTAGCAACCGACCACAGAATTGTAACTGGTTGAAACAAATCAAACGATACACTCAAAAGACAGAGATGACAAGTTATTGCAATTTAACCTTAAACAACTTCTAAACAATAGGAAACTTAAAAGTAAGAAATGAGAACTCCCAGAGTACCAGCATATCAGTTACATTATCATTTAAGACGTTAAGAGCAACAACAACTTAGTCAATTACAAGAATGGTAAAATGTCCCTGTAACCTTCCTCTTAAAACTCTTGTCTTAAACCCAGCGGCCCATTATTAATTAGAGGTGATAGCCAGCGTCCTTCAAACCCTCAACATCTATGGAAGCAGTGTCTATATAGGATTATAATTAACATACAGTATTACCTTAAAATACAATGAAATAATTCAGCCAGAATGAATTATGAATCACTAAAGAGGGGGCTATCCTCCTTTCACTACCGAGGCTCGAACAACACAGTATGACAACATATTACAACTGATTAACTTACGGAACCTAGCTTATGTAACATAGCTTGGAAAAGTACTTAGAACATAACTCAGTACCATGCTTATATTAAATCACCTATGGAATACCATTACTTACAATTAAAGAAATATTAAATGTGCTATGCCGTAGCATACCCACTTTTTAATCCATGGCCATTAAACCATGCAGTGGACAGGACCCTTAACGAATATGGGCTAGCTTTAACTCAAATGTATCTAACAGTCTTAGCCGTCAAATTGCAAATTACAGTAGCAAACTAAAAATACAATATAATCCCTACTATACACTCAGACAATACAGAAATAACCACATATGCAATCTGTATCATAGCTTACAATATAATACTCAAATGACATTAACTAAAACTCCACATCACTCTAGGTGTAAATAACTTGTAAAATCGTTTAACAAAATACATAATCATCTCATACCTTTACAGTTCCACATACTGTAACCCAACAGTATGTGGAACTGGTCTAGACTAACATATATTAACCTTCATCGCGTAACTCTAACGTTAGGCATCTGCAGAACAGGTATCAAAACTAATTGTATGTACGCCTTGTTAACAGAACACATGGCCTGACTGTAATTGAGGGTCTCCAGTCAAATCTAGCCAAATGACAGGTAAACCCCTGGCCTAAAATTGGATTAAAATAATACTAATAATTTCTTACCATCACAAACAGGAAACCCTTGCCATCAAGCCCAGAAAATATATGGTTTCTTCAATTCATGAATTTCACTCTTAAAACTTGCTGTCATAAAACCTCTATACTTAAAACCTTGGTCAGCCGTGAACAAACAGCATGGCCCCAACTGGTGACTGACTGCTTCACCCAGTGTAACAATATATAAAAGTCTCTACTGACCTTAAAAGCAAGAGCAGCAGTACCCTTTGTAGTGTGTTTACAACTTACTCACTTACTAAAACTTACTAAATACTCTAAAAACACTAAGAAAAATCTCTTAGAAAATAGTCAATAAACACTGGACTAAGTTCTGTAGCACATGTACATTAAACCCACAGTTATAAAGAGGCTATGCACATAAGTTTGCCCACTGCCCAACATCATGTTTCTAGAAATTGAGAGAACAAAGGAGAGTGAACATGAGGAAGAAGAGGATGACATAGTTCACCCATGGAGAGCCAAACAGGCAAAATTTCACTTTACCACAAAACCATTGAGCTATTCCGTAATGGCACCATGATAAAACAATATTTCTCATTTCGCTTTTCTTACCAAAGGTTCTATACTTGTCGATCAAGTGTTGAACGTTGTATTGGGAACTAATATGTTCATCGGTGGAATTACAACTTGTATTCTGGATAACATTGTACGAGGTGAGTTACTACAAAATGGTCGCATAGTTGTCAAAATTTGTCAGCATAACATAGTGCGATTTTTATTTTAAAACTGAATTCGCTCTTCGTGTTTTAAAGCACACTGGAGTAAAATAAAGTAATACATGTGATTCACAGATTTGTACTCTCGAATTTGTGAGTAACATGTTGTAGTAACGATGTGACGAACTTTCTTGTGACGACTTACATTTACTTACACTTGTTGAAGAAAAGGTTTGTATGCATGCACCCGCATGATCTGCATAAATTGACACATTTAAGAGTGCATTGCACGATCAACGGAATCACTTTCAAACCATTTGACACCATACTTGTATGTTTTCTTTAAATTCAAAAGTCGTTTAAGCAATCATATATTTTAAATTATTACAAATTGTACGTATACTAATTAACAACTATAAGGAAAGATTGAGTTATACCTTGGGTGTAATCAATTGTAATAAGGACATAGCGACCTTTTGCTCTTGAAGAACATTTAACCTTCACAGAGAAACGACACTATTGAAAGTAATGGGTTGCAGGCATTATCCCTAAAGGGTCTGTAGACAATTTTTCTTTCTATGACCTCAATCAGGATCACCAGAGGAGAAGGGGACCAACTGGAGGCAACAGATGGCTGATCTTTGCATTAGAGAAGATAAAGATATTGATGAAGGAACCTGCTACGATCTACCTTTTGGTATGGATTGGATAAGAAGGACGTCTTGGACTAACTATTTTCCTTTCAGTCCAACCTTTACTGGTATCAGGTTGAGACATCGACGCCTCCAGCCAGACACGGACGTGTGATACTGATGTACTTCGTGGGCGATGATTGTGAGACAGTAGGAAGGGTGACGAAGGAGGGGGAGGGTAGGGGGAACGAAGGAGAGGAAGGGATCATTATATCACTTTGGGCGCCCAGTCAGTATGTCTATATGAAATAAATAAGCATCATATATTGGTAATGGAAGTAATGTAAAGGGAGCCTAACGGGTACCTCAACAACAAAGATGTAGGGAAGGTGTCAATTTGATCGTTACAGGTTGCACTGGTGGTATTTTTGGGTATTTTGTGAGTATGGTATTTTGAGGCAGGTATTTTGTAAGGCAGTTTTGTATGAATTAATTGAGTACAGGCAGAAATGAGGCTAAATGTGTTGTAATCATATGAAATGCATTTGAGGTAGATTTCGTCTTCGAACTATCTTCATCTCATGAACGAACACTACATTCCCCTCTACTAAATTTCGTTACTTGTATGCTAACTTTAATTCGTTTCAACCTAATGATCATACAGTAAGGTGTATGAAGTTGGGTTTAGTCTCTCAATAATGGGTAAGTTCTCACTGAAAAAATCCTTTAAGCCGAGTTTACATTTAGATTCGCATTTGCTTGTCTGTTCTGTTCTGCTCTGTTATGTTTCTTTCGTCTGTGATTGTTGAATAATATGCTCTGTAATTAATCATATGATTATGTAGTTTGTAAACTTGAGCCTACATTATACTTATATTATCCTTGACACTGAACCGCACGTGATAGGTCATTATAATAAACCAAATTAAGCAAACTGGTCCGTTGATTGGGTGAAGTCGCTATATGCAGCTCCGTTTTTGAGGCTACACTCCTGGTGGATGACTTTAAAGTACGATGCAAATACCGTTCGACTAATGTCATATTCAATTAAGGTGGGCTCATATGGACATCCTATCTCTACTCACTTGTACTTGAGCGATGTGTTGACTAAAATTTAATAGCTTAGAACACCTTTGGTTTGGTTCAAAGCAGCACGCAAATAACTAGCCTAGTTTGGTTATTAGTTAGAGTGTGTAGTGAACATATTATAAGACCAACCACGTGAGAATCGGCTGGACACACAACCTTATGTTAGAAAATGGGCAACGTCAAAGGTTGATTATTGTTCATCTTTTTGGTAAGGTTTTTCATGTTAAACATTAGCACGAAGGATTCATTAAAGCTTATAAAAAAAATATGGTTTTGTTTCGATATTTATTAAACAATAATGGAAAAGCTACTGAAGTTTGTGCGAGTGCATGCAACCCCTCCTCTTAAAAACAAAAGGTGGCTAAATTCAATGTTTGCATAATGCTATTCATTGCTGGACTTTTTTTCTCAGTCACTTGCCACGACAATACACTTATGTCAGAATGTATACATTAATAAACAGAAAATATATTACAAATTATTATAATTGAATCAATCATAGAAGCTACAGTATATACCCTTCCGACTGTGGATGTTTCCACAGGTGACGGCGTACTCTGTTTCAAATATGAACATTTTTGAAACTGTTTTCAAAAATATATTCACTTTGTTAATATTATCAGGACGTTGTCATGCTGCTATAGACAGGTGAAGCCCCATTAATGAATACAAGCTGTTGCCATAGTTTATATTTCACGGACGTTATATTGTAATGATATGTTAAACTAATGGTTTTGGACATGTTCTCAACCATATTAACCTACCCTTACTGACAACAATGCAATTATATATTACAAACTATTGGGTCAGCATATAATTTCATAGATTAGTAGCATTGCTTCTTCATTGTGCAATTATTTATTTATATACGTTAAGTTACTAAGTTAAGGATAAAGTAATGTTTTACATTTTAACAACATTTCAACAATGTCTTCAAAACGTTCCCTCTTATCAAATGCAATGATGTCATTATCAATAACAAACTAGTAGAATTCTATCCTAAAAAGGAGCCTGAAGTTACAGCACAAAAATTATATCAATTAAAGACATTGACAAATCCCTCCAATGAAAACACTTTTATCATAGTTAATTTTTCTTTAGTATGTAATATCAAATAGGATACTGGCGAATAGTTTTTTTTCAAACTCAGGCAATGTGAATGTCGTTTAGTATCCCGTTCCTTAAACTGTTAACTTACTATTCGATATAATGTAAACAAAAAATCTTACCCAATTTAAAAACAAAATAAATATAAGGAAACACGATATTTCGATTGTGAGATCTACCCATGATTCTTTGCCGTTGACCTCAACTTTCCTTCGACCTTCACCAAAAGCTTGTAACCAATGTGATATAAACACTTGATAAATATAACGTGTCTCTGAAGTTCCCTTCATAAGATATGTGTACCTCAGGCATCAGTCTCACATCAAATGACCTTTGACCTCCACCAAAACCAACAGTCGCCAAGCATACAACGCTGTACATCCACAAACCGTAGTAATATCCATACAAGCTATTAGTCCTAAATAATGTGTTTGAAAAATTTAAACGTTTGATTCCTTAACTTTGATCACCTCCATAATAAAGTTGAAAAATGTACGTTTTTTACATTTTGGTAATGTTAAATGTGTTATTGTTGGCAAGATAAAGTGGCAGGGCTCACATCACAGAGGATCGAGCTTTCCCAGGAGGTTTGATGTAACTTGTTGGATTGTCCCTTAAACTCAAATAAATACGCTCCACTGCCACTCGAACGCAACCCACCCCCTACCCTCACCCCACCCCCTCCCCACATTACACCCACAATCAGTACCCGTCGCCCCTCCTTGTAGTCTACCCATCCCTCCAACTCATAACTTGCCTAATCTCTATTTAATCATCAGAGCTGGCTCCAACAAGTCAGTGTTCTGTGACATTACAAGGCCTGTGGACAACGTTCAAACTTCACTGCTATTGCTGTGGCCGCTCCTCCTATAGCCAGTAAATGTTGGACTGAATGGGATATAGCTGGTCCAGAACGTCCGCTCTATCCACCTCATGCCAAATGGCAGGTCATAGCAAGAAAGTCGGTTACCAAGATCCTCACTGTTTGCATCCTCATCGATTGAGCCCATCATCTGCTCCCGCCAATCATTCCCCAACTCCTCCGGTGAACCTAAGAGCCAAAGAACAATGAAAAAGGAATATTGCTATATCTTAAATGTATCAGTTATACAGTAATAACGCTATAACGTAGTATAGGCCTACACTTCGGTAGATCCCTGGCCGCACTGAGGTTATCCCGCGTCAGAGCAGACATTAAATGATAGCGTGTTTCAGATGGCTATGGTCAATCATATATAGAGAGTATAGCTATATGCGTATATTGACATGCTGAATGCTCCCACTATTGACTTGATTTTTAAAACAAAAACTTAATCAATCGCCGCCGGCAGCATTACACATCAGGCAAAATAATGACGATCATTTTTATTATCAGATCCTTCAAAATGGATACTCGATGAGCATTTGAGGTATGTTTAAATATGTGAACAGTAGAGAATGTAGGGAAGAGCCAGGGGACAAGCACTATTGTGAAATAGTGTTGATACGAAACATTAGATGAAAATATATTTAATTTTGCTCAAAAGAAGAATGTTCAGCACAAATTGCGCTCGGACAATCCGAATTAGTATCTACTAAAGCTTATCTTCCGAGGTTTCCACTTCCGAGAGATCCAGGCTGGATTCTCCACTGCATGTGGAAAAGTATATTTAAACGTTTTGAGTATTGTTTAACGAAGTATCTCTCCACAGTTCGAATGCTTACCTTAAAATGCCGTGAATCACATGGTATTTCATAATGATTTTGGGTCTGTGAATTATATTTTATAAAGAGACGGTCTTAGACCGTGAACGGTTCCCTAGCGACTGTCCTCGATGAATAACAAAAGTCAAAAGAACGGTTATACTCCGTAAATTTCTCATAAATACGCACCCCTTACAAGATTGTCCAAGATACATGCAGCCAATCCACCAATAAACATATTACTTCCCAGAATCACATTCAATATTTGGTCGATCAAGACAGAACCTGTCAAGGAAGAATAAAGACATTAGACGACGTAAGCCGTGGTGGATAGTCTGGAAGTCGTTAAGTGTTATACTCCAGTTATTAACGTTGCCACTTTTCGTTTGTATATATGTGTCTCCTTATACAATATAAATTAAGGAATTAAGGTTATCCAAAAGTCGGAATTTTTAATACTAGTTTGCTTTTCGTTATTTGAAATGAAACTTGACTTAGAAAGCTAATGAACTGTGTTCATAAGATTGTATTCATTTATTATTAAAAAGTTATCAAAAGTTAACACAAAAGTATGCCATAATAACTTCAGAGGACTGATGGGACTTCAGCGGCCCTGTTTGTATGTATGTATGTATTTTAGATCCTCCTGCAAGCAGGAACTCGCGAAGAAGCCATCATTGGCTTATCAAAGCCGCAAGCTGACCGAAGTCAGTCTCTTAGATTCATATTTTAAGGTTCATGATTATGAATTGTCAATTTTCAACAACTCTGTAACTGGACGACATACATTAATCTTGAAGTGACTCGAACTCGGGACCTTATGATTGAAAGGCACCGGCGTTAACCCACTTAGCTAACACTCCCTGATTGACTCGTGAATGGTAAACAGGATATCATAGACTGTTATGTTTTGTTGAATTTTGAGCTAATAGGTAATTGGTATCGACTTCCTGGCATAACAGAATGACTACAATATGATGAGAATACCTTTCAGGCTTTCACTGACGCGGATCTAGAAGGTGAACAACCAACCCCTTCTCAACCCTTTTCAAAAAAGTAAATAAGTAGCACAGCCTTACACGTTTAGAACTGATTATAGACCCAACCTTTATCGTATAATTATGCATCAGAATGCATCATTTAACGCTTGAAAATTGTCTTATCTGCTTCCGAGAGAGGTACATCAAACAATCCCCTACTTGGCAGTCGGCTTCAAAGATCTCCGGGCCACACCCACCTTCCCCTCCATTTCAAAATCCTACATTCACCCTTGCTACGTATACGTTTATATACAAATCGAAATTACATCGTAAATTACGTTCATAGTAATTTGAATCATAATTGTTTTTATATGATCATATTTAGCGTATCCTACCTGTATCGATGACTCCGGGGTTCTTATTCAGGTAATCAGGAAGTCCTAATCCCAAGAATATTGCGAAACCAAGAATAAAGAGATTTCTTGATGTATTCACCTTAACAAAACTTAGATTAGCAAATCCGATCGAAGCTATCATTCCTGCAAAAGAAGAAACAAATGTTTTGCATAAGTGATTTTACACACATTATATGTTTTACATATAATGATAATTGTTTATATGAAAGTGTGTTGATTATTCTAGATTGGCCAGTCATACCTGTTACTTTGTCATATCGTGATAACCTGTACTAGCTATGATTATCGGCTGTGATGACACGCTCAGCGGAACAACGAATGTCAGACAATGGATGTATTCTCATCAGTTTCGCACGACTGTCATAGTTCCGGGCCTTCTCAGAGCAGGGATGTCTTACTATCACACCTGCTCCAGCTTCAAGTTGACATATCGTGAGGGACTGCAATAGTCACAACTTACGAAGACGGGAGTCGCATTTTGCAAGCCGGTGCTTTCCTATTGGGTGTTACATGGGTGAGAGTGTGACTGGAAGTGGTCTATAGTTGATATAATTAGCCATTATGTTAGTATATCATTTTCGGTTAATCAGGTCGCATTTTCCAAAAAAGACGTCAAGAGGGCAATCCACGTAGTTGTATATCTCATCGCCAGCAAACACTGATATCAAATGAACAAAGTATTATTAGCTTCGAAATCTGGCATTCGGATCGCCTGACGGTTTGTAACGATCCACAGTGCAAGGTGATCCGGCAGCTTCCGTGAATTTGGAATACATATGACATATTCATCAGGAGACGTTTATGATTAACCGGTTGTACATTCTTAGTGACGTCGTTATGGGAACTGAAAATACTAACCAAATGTGGTAGCCATTATCCCTCCAACGATTGGTTCCGGCATCGCAACACATAAAGCACAGAACTTGAATAGAATCCCACTGAACGTGAATAAACCGGCTGCAAAATAAACTGTCAATCGGCTCGCGACCTGTACAAACAGACAGACAATTCCAAGGAAGATCGAATTTGTCGCATGACTTGATCATGCATGGATGGGCGATTATACATTATTTTGGATGTCATGTTGACGTTATACTTCAAGAGAATTGCGTTCGCTAATGTAAATACGTAGTTAGTGTATTCCATACCTTCCAAATATATATCTGATTAAACATTCAGCTTTGTAAACACGATCAATTCCGCTGTTTATGTGTCCAAATATTGAAGAAGAAAAAAAAACCTCAGTATTGGATTAATAATAATCATGTAGGAGATTGATGCCTACCGATATTTTAAAGACAGTAAACTATTTAATATTCGATCTTTTGTGAACAGTGTTGTGTATGTGTGATTTTCTTTTTTTTTGGGGGGGGGGCAATGATGTAGCCAGTAAAGTTAACGACCCAGCCCTGCAGAACAGTTTCTGGCTTACCTCCTTCCTTTATTCTTAACAATAGTTTGTTAACATCCTCATTATCCATCCCCACCCCACCCCCCCCCCAACATTAAAAAAATAAAATAAAAGGGTAGGATAAATGTAGGAATCTTTTCCCTTCCCCTTCTCGTCCCTCGATAAAGTAAAACAAAACATGGTTGTCAGTGATAATTATTCATACCTTTGTTAAGCTAATCGCCGAGATGTTATTACTAAGTGACGTATAACCACAGGAGGCTCCCCATAGCCCTGCTGCTACACAACCAATACCTTCCATACCGATACCACGGTTTATAGCATGGACAGGGGGCGGTGGTGCGTTACTTATCAGTGCGCACGCGTGATAATCACCCACGGATTCCACAACGCTGGCTATGACCCCAGAGAGCATACCGATAAATCCGGCTAGGCTTGCCGACGGCATACCAAACTGACCTGAGGAGGTATGGAGACTGCTGAAGGTTTGATATATACTAACATGAAATCTGATGAAAATATAGATTTCTTTTTTTAAATTAGTCGTATTTGTGATGTGACACTATGTACGGTACGCTCCCCTAAGCTTGAAATGTAATACTGAGCCTCTGGCATTTCGATTATTTGAAAGAATGAACCAAAAATTAACATTCAGTCAAACCTCATTAATTTTAAGAGGAATGGAATGCTTTGATTTATTTAAAGAGTACAAATTCTTAAATCTGTATAATTTTTTTTCTAAAAGCTTTTAATTTACCTGGATAAGGAAAACGAAACCAAGACGCGTCTCTGATGTCTTTATTATAGAGATCGGTTCTGGCCTTATATCCGTAAACTGCAGGATCATCAGGGAAAGCCCCTACGGAAGTTAATATGAGGCAAAGTAGCCAAGATATACCGACGGCTAAAAGAATCTGTAAAATATTAAATGAAAGCAATGTAAAAAGCATCAGCAAAACTAGAATCACCGGACACACCGATGTCAGTGAAGTTAACGAATAAGGTACGTCGAGGACTTCAATGGTGGTAACATCAAAACGCTATAAGGGAAACCGAAACATAGTGCATTGGTTTGCAAACACCAACAGAAATATCATGAAATATTACGGAGCTGATCAGGTTTAAGGCAAAGATGTTATTTATTTATCCATTTTTTCATTCTTTTAATGATTCATTCATTCATCCATTCATCAATTCATTCATTCATCGATTCATTTATTAATATGTTGATCGATCTATCTGTCTGTCTGCCTACCTGTCTGTCCACCTGCCCGTCTGCATGTCTGTCTGTTTGTCCGTCCGTCCGTCCGTCCGTCCGTCTGTCTGTCCGTCCGTCCGTCCATCCATCCCTTCATCCATCCATCTATTCATTCATCCATCCATTCATCTTTCCATCCATCCATCCATCCATCCATCCATTCATCCATTCATTCATTCATTCATCCTTCCATACATCTTTTCATCCTTTTCATTTATTCATTCATTGATTTCATACTGCATTGTTGTTCTTTGCTCGTGCCACATATTGTCCATCTTACCGGAAAGAACGTGAAGAGGGCAAACTTTCTTCCTCCAGGAAGTGGAATGTCATAACGATCCAAGAATTGAGAAAACAATATCACCAAGAAGATACACCTGAAACGAACCAAAAGGACATATGATTGAGATTTAGAATGATGAACTCCTCGTTTAATGTAGTCATATTCTTAATGATAATAGTTTATTCTGCATGAATGAAGGTGATGGTGGTGGGAGGGGGGGGGGGTTGTCGACAGGAGGTGGGGTTAGGGATTCATGGTACTGGATTTTAGAATTACGTTGAGCCGTTTTTGCTTGGAGGGGGTAGGGAGGGAGACCTACACTTTGACGACCATTGCTCTCTCTCTTTATCTTCGAATCGTTCTAAATAAAGTAGGGCTATAACAGGCTTATGGAAAATCCATTTTAGATATAATGCTTTTTATTTTGGTCTTTGTTTTTTATCTGCAACTTATCATAGAAAGTGGCAATTGGCGTTGGAAAATTCAGCACTTAAAATAAGGACAATATAACTCACGATGATTAGCCAAGAAGGGTGAAGTATTTAGGATGTACCCTTAACTGACAAAATTCAAAAGAGGGATCCGGGACCTCTGGGCCCCTAACAGGATACGACACTATAGTCAAGTTTGTGAATACAGGGTACTTACAAACTTGAGATACCCCAGTGAGTTCCACATGTATCAGATGCCAGTGGTATTAACGGTATACCGATCAACAGAAGAGTGGTGGCAATTGTGATTGGACGAATGAATCGAAGTAAAACGCCCACCAGTCCCGTGAAACCAAGCAGAAACTGCATCAATGACGCAAGACATATGGAACCTTGCAACTGCGAATGTATAACGTTAGGTGGAAAATATTAATTTGCGTTATTTTTCCATTTTTGTTTAAACAATCTCTCGAATATTGTGCTAAATATAATACTCACATGTCAGATCATCAATACGTTGGCAAGATAGGTAAATACAATATAAATAAATAATAAATAAATTAT
>JAIPMN010000232.1:24919-46970 GCA_020650975.1 Apostichopus californicus | reverse complement strand
CCCCCCCCCCCACGCCCCCCCCCCTTGGCTACGCCACTGACCGTAGGTCCCCATCCCCCGATCTCTTCGCCACACACGCAACCCAACGAGATAATCTGCTTCCATGCTTGTTATATCATATGTATGTAGTATGTTGCTAACTTTACACCATCGTTATATCGACCGTCCGAAGTTGCCGAAGCTGCAGAATGATATATTACGTAATTTCAACATCGCACGTGTGAACTCTGACAGACTGATCAGTCGTTAGAACAGGCCTAAACAAAATTTTGTTTCCACCGACTATACAGATCATTAAGCCAACTAATGTCATAAAACCGATAGGACAATATTATGGCGCGCCATGCACATACAGTTTTGTAGTGGCTGAATGAATGAGTCGATGAAACTGAGCTTCATATACTATTATATAGGCCTATATATCATAATTCTAGTAAATCATAGACAATAAGATAGCTTAAACTGTATGTTGAAAGAATAGTCCAGATCAAAATGAGAACATCAGACAAAAAATTGACATGACGAAAAACTTAACCCAATTGTCAAAATCCCATCGCTATACCATTTTTCATTTTTTAAGTTTATCCAATTCTAAATTTGATTCGCCAAATAACAAAATTTACTGGAAAAATTAATCATCCAATCATAAAAAAATACATAGGCTCTAAGTGTAGACAAAGTGTGAACGTGTACTGTTAACAGTATGAGTAAAGAGCACACATGGTTATCAGCTAAGATGATAGTGACTTTCACTCCAAGCGCGTAGCCAGGGGGTGGGGCGGTCGCCGCCCCCCCCCCCGACCGCCCATTCCACAAATGATAGAAAAGAGAGAGAGAGAGAGAAACGAGAGATAGAAAGAGGGAGAATTTGGAGAACAAGATCTCACATAAAGTTTCAGAAGTGTGAAAATTGGAATATCTCATTCCCAATTATGAAAAAAAAAAAAAAACATAGTCATATCTGGATATCTAAGCATTGATCCCCACACTTTTGAAAGCAGGCTATCTACGTCGACAGCCTACATAGACTCACCCTATCGAAAAAGGGATGTAAGCTACTAAATTATAGGCTACATATACAGGGGCAGTCAGTGGCGGAGCTAGTGGTATAGGTCTGGGGTGGGGGTGAGAATGGTCTGTAGGGGCGCTTTCGACACTATCTAAGCGGAGCGCCACCAGAGGTTGGCGCGGAGCGTACAGAATTTTTTGAGTAAAGATACTCCCTAGATCGCCGGAAATGACCCTTTCCGGGCCTTGCTAATTATAATTTGCAGATAAACGAAGAATAAGTAGGTGTCATCGCCAACAAAATGTGAGAAATGTCAATAGATGAGAGCGCAATAAAAAGTCAATAATCGCGAATAAGTAAAAAGTGGTAAAAAGCTGAAAAGGGCGCCAGCAGTCAATTTGAGTCCGTCGGGGGGGGGGGGGTGGCATCCGCCCTGACTGTATGGACGCTCCGCTACTGGGGGCAGTATTCGAACAAAAATGTTTTTGGCCTTTATTCACTCGATTTGCCGGTAAATTCTTTAACTTATATGACCGCTTGTGTTACAGAGACACTGGCAACCCTGCCGTGTAAACTTCAAACTGGTATAACACCGTGAGAGCATCTTATTGCTTGTTTTGTATTACTGGCTACAGTCACAGTGCCACAGGTTTGACTATAGGTCACCATAGAATTAGTTTCTATTTTGTATGACTTATTATTACCTACCCAACGAATCAATATTAGGCTAATCATATGCAGTATTTTGAACATTATAATATAATTTTACATGGCTAAAATCTCGGCCGATTAGATCAAATTTGAAGCATGAAGCCTCTAAAGTCCACGATATCGTATAACTTCCTTAAGGGCCCTATGACGCTACCATGGACCCCACGCAGATAGCGCAAAAAAGGAGTCCTCGTTGACAGCTCAATCAAATGAATCCGCCCACCCCTTAGATGAAATCCTGGCGACATGCTTGACTTACTCTACAATATATCAAGTTCATATTTTTAGTTGGAATATCCCTTCAACAATTTTTCAAGTTAAAGAAAGGCATGGAGGACCTGACTTAATTCTTTTTACTTGTACTGTCTTATATTATTGAGATATGGTTGCACCATGGTTGCGCGGGTGCCTTTCAATCATAAGGTCCCGAGTTCGAGTCACTCCAAGATTAATGTATGTCGTCCAGTTACAGAGTTGTTGACAATTAACAATTCATAATCATGGACGTTAAATATGAATCTAAGAGACTGACTTCGGTCCGACTTGCGGCTTTGATAAGCCAATGATGGCTTCTTCGCGAGTTCCTGCTTGCAGGAGGATCTAAAATACATACATACATACATTTAATTTCTGTATTTACCAATCCTTCGTATTCGTAATGCTTTTGTGCTCCCTCACATGCGGCGCGTATTGAACGAATATCCTAGTTATGCGAAAAGTTTAGAATAGGTGGTTGAATGATATAGGGATGTCTAATACCGAAAATATTCCATCAAAAGTTCATCAGTACGAGAAGTTTGTCAATGAGGTCTTGAGAAAGGACTTGGAGTCAGTATTAATGTTATGAGATAATTAGAGATATATCAGTCTTTGACAAAGCTTAACTATTAAATTGATGTGATTGTGACTGAGCATGCATTAATTACCGCTGACGTAAGGGTTATCATAACCTTGTTGGCTATAGTTACACTGAGCATACTGCCTAGGTCTGGAGACTGATGCGGATATTACTGTTGGCATAGGCATAGTCACTGGTATCCAACCTTGGCCTGAGAGTAAGGCCAATATGTTTAAGTTTAACATCCAATATTTTGTTTCTTGCACTTCTAAATATTGAAATCTATTGCTAATAGTAATACGCCATATCTTGTCATACTTTGTGTAGGCCTAGCCTATGTATGAAATGTACTGATATGTGTGAAGCATTTTACTGGGTGTTACTTGAAATATTTCAGACTGACAGACTTTTGGTACATTCAGGGTATTAAAATAGAATAAGTGTGGCAAAGACTTTGGCCAATTCTACATATTCAGTCTGGTATATCATTTTATAATAATTGTTGTCCTCTGTCTACTTTACCAGGACCACATTGCAAGCTCGAGACAAAATTTACTCACAGATAGCGGAGTACTTGCAACTAAAGACTGTCATAGAAAAACTGAAGGTACAGTAATTAATTCTTGTATATGGATCTGCTCAGTGTAGTTCCTTCAATTCTTTTTTGTAAACTTTCAGGATAGGTGTTGGAAGACACCAAAGGGTCAAAGAATCTACTTGGGAACCTAAGGAGTATTTACCATACATTCACATTACTTCAATCATAGGGACCTTAGTTTATGGGTATTCCATGTCAAATCACCAGATTTTGGAGAAACTTACTACCCTCCTTACATGATTAGAGCACCATAAGGCAAATTGACTTGGCAAATTGCAAAATTTCAAACGGTCATATATCAGATAATTTTGCAGTAATACAGTACATGTAACTGAAATTCCACGTTATGCTTATTTCATGGTGTTCCAATCATGTAAGAAAAATGGTAATTTTTGGAGAGGGTCCAGTAACAGCAATATGACCCATATTTGACTGGATTATCTTTTGGCGTGCACGTTGAAAAGTAGCTTGTCATTTTATGGTCCACACAATCAATATTGTGTCTAGACTTCATAGATCATCTTGTTGTTATACTCATGTTTCTTTCTTTCATTTCTATGGCTCAACAATTATTGATCAACTTAAACTTTTTCTGTATCTTGTCTTTCTAAGGAAAGTGCAACATCAGAGAGTGGAATCAAGACTAAGGTGGACCTGGGCTGTAACTTTTATGTACAAGCTAATGTGTAAGTGTTTGTATAATAACATATTGTGGGATCTGTATAGGGGTGGGGGAGGATCTCAATGTTGTTTTAGACCTTTGCTCATTCTTTGAAAGAGTTGATTTAGAGATGATTTTTTTGTGTTGGGCGACGGCTCACACATACACTTTACTGGATTCTGTTTTTATCCTTTGATATCAAGGATAGTCATCCAGAAATTATTCTTACAAACTTAGAAATTTAAACCAGCTTCGCAATTAAAACATAAGTAAAAGTAACACAAAACTGCAGACATTTAAGTACGCAGGTACTTGATATGACCATTTGATTTTGGGTAAAGAAAACACTAATAAAGGGTGATTTAATACTGAAGATCTTTAAATTCAGGTCTGAGGAACAGGTTGTACAACAGATTATATCTTTTGAGTTTACACTCGGGCAGGACTATTCACAATAAATTGTGTGCTAACCTCTCCAGGCGGCAAAGTAACTTGTCATATGTAACAACGAAGTTGTAGAAGGTACAGTTTTTGAGAAAGACGTACAATGTGGTTAAGTTTATTTCCATCTCTGGTGACCTCACATTACCTTGACCAACACCAACTGGGACTTTAACTGAGGGATGCCACTTCGGTCAACACATTCTTATTTTTGAGGAACATTTATAAGTGTCTTTCAGTAGACATCTTTTAGTAATTTGTGGGTTCCTCCTGTGTCTCTACAGTGGGTGGAGAAAAAGGAGGTGGGGTGATGCAATATCTGAGCTAGCATATTCAGTTTACTCTAATAAAATGTTCTCCTCTCTGCCAGACCTGATGCCTCAAAGATATTTGTCAGTGTTGGATTTGGATTCTTCGTGGAGTTTTCTCATTCAGAAGCTCTAAAGTTCATTGACAAGAAAGTCGATCACCTTACACAGTAAGTAGACAAGTAAATACTAAGTTTCTGTTTTCAAAATTTACTACGTGACAAATATATAAGTAACATCTAAGTGAATTGGTTGGAGTAACATGTTTATGTGTTGGACATTTACTGTAGATGTGATGAGCTAATTGCTAGTATGCCTGAGCCCTGAGTTAGGAATGTTAACTTCTTACCTTTTCTATTCTGTTCCTCCATAAATCCTGATGTGAAAAATCCATCTCAGTTGCCCAAAGGGTGCAAACCAATCCTACTGGCAATTGTTGTTTTTCCATTGGATCATTATGTGACATTTAAGCTGTATGATCTTGTTTCTCTATAAAATTTTCTAAATTTGTAGTTCTTCATCGTTCAATAATCGTTCCTAAACGAGTTGTATCATCCATTAAAAAGAAGTATTAGGGGCGCAATATAATATTCTGTACATAGTATCATGCATGAACTGATTTAAGTGGCCTGCAAATAGCATCAATGTGTAGCCATGTAACATTGGACTGATCCTGTGGTCTGTATGATGGCCTATCAAATGTACAGGTCGCAGCCCAGAACATTACAGTGATCAGGATTGTTGGTGCAATAATTTGACAGGACAAAACTAGTGAAATCAAATCTGGTTTGGGAATAGATTTACAATATTTCAGATGTTGCCTGTGTCCAATTAGAAAAGCTAATCTAAAAGCTAAACATTTCAGAGGTGTCCTTGTAAAGGCTTAATCGAATGTGAACTTGATTCAGTGGAAGCAGGCAGAACTATTTAATTTTTGCCAAAGTCCATACAAAAAGTTAATGCACTGTAGTTGATAGTGCAACCTCACTAAGTAGTAGTACTTACTTCTATGCACAGCTAGCATTTATGACCTTACAATATGATGACAATGTATATAGCCACTACACATAACAACTATACTATGAGTCTAGCATAGCACAATGGCATCTGGTTGCTCATCATGGGTAATAATAGCAAGCCAAACAATGTAGAATTCCTTTATATAGGCTTGCCTATGGAATTCCTGGAATGACACTGAGATAGCATGTGTTGAATGGTCTGCTTAACCAAGTCACTACAAGTACTGTACATATTATTAACATACATATTATTCTATACTGTGCGTGTCTATTAATACATGTTGACAATCCTTTCTGTTGGATGGAGGATGCGCAAGAAGAATTTACAGCAAAGTTTGTATTCAAACATGGTTAATTTATTTACCAGCTTTGATTGCAATGAATGAAATCAGAAGAGAAAAATTGACGTCAATATCAAGAGGATATATAGTATCTTACAGAGTCCCCTATCTGTATAAATGTCATAGCACTATTAAGTATTTTTCAATTATTCAGTGTCATTCTTATGAGATTTTTTCTATTAAGTTTTCAATTATTCAGTGACATTTTAAAAAAATTTCTTCAGCATTTTTAAAATAGTTTTTATTTGTTTCTCTTTTCTTGGTGGTAACTGAGTTTTAGTTTAAATTATGGGAAAGTAATTCTGGGTTCCATATCTTTTCATGATTTGATATTTTAATCCTTCACTGTAATGCTTGAAGCTTGGGTAGGATTTGAAAAGATTATACTGTCACTTAAAAACATTTTATCAGCAAAGGTGAATTTCGTACAGTAAGGCTTTACAATATTGTCAGAAAATATGTTTATGATATAGACACCACAGCAAGGCATTTGACAATGGTCTTGCGTAGTGATGCATAATTTATGGTAGTAATTTTATGATTCAGATTGCAAAGATTATTGCATTGAAAGCAAATCCTTAACTTGGTGTAACCAGGGGCGTCGTGCGAAAATAAATTTTGGGGGGGCCCGTGAGCAGGTGATGACTATCTAAGCGGAGCGCCACCACGGGTTGGCGCGCAGCGTACAAGAAAATTTTTCGTCTGGCAGACCCCTCAGATTGCAGGAAACGGCACTTCCCGTGCCTTATGGCAGTAAGCAACACCCCTAAAATTGAAAAAAATTCCGGCAATTTTTTATTTTGGGAAATATTCTCGAAGGAAGTGATCGCCATTTATTCCTCAGTTTACCACTTCCTTGTCTCCCAGAAGCGCCCAAAATTTAAGAAATCGAAACATTTTTGTGCTGGCTGATCCATGATCGCCGCCCATGCCCGTGAGAAGTGGTGACTGGGTGAAGAAAGAGCTATGCCGTTTGAAAACATGGGCAGAAAAAGCGAAAGTAGCGAAACCTAAGGTAAAACGTGCGACAATGAAGGGATTATTTTCCAGGTTAATTGTAACTGTATTTGAAATGATTATTATTATTCATTTTTTCGAAACTACCTATCAGATCATGAGGAAAATTTATCCTGGTGGACCTTTTAGCGAACTGATTGCAAGAAGTTCACATGGAGTCCCATAATCTCTGTTCACTACATTTATCTTAACTTTCCGAACTTTGTTACAGGCTTAGAAAAATTTGCCATTTTCTCATGGAAAATTGACTGACTTTGGCAAAGGTAACGGGTTGCACTTACTCTGGGACTACGTATATATAATATTGTTCAACGATGGCAGCGTTGATGGCACATTTGGTTCATTAGTTATCAACCAGTAATTATTTAACTCTTTCGTTTGACTGAATATCAACAACCATTGACCAAGCAGTCAACAGAAGCCCGATTTCTCGTAGGCCCTACAAGAAATTCAGTCGTGACACTGTTCGAAAACACGTTTTTTAAATTATGACAAAATGTTATGACACCTTTGACAAAATTTGGGGGGGCCCGTGCCCCCCCGGGCCCCAATGGGCACGACGCCACTGGGTGTAACAAACTTAAGCTACTCTGCATGTCTGTTGTTTAGCTGGATGTAGTGATATAAATAAGTAAACCAGAAAACCTGGAGAGATGTTGTTTATGTTGACAATTGATGTATGGTCTACAATATATTGTCATCCTCCAACACTGACAGCCTGCATGTTTAAATGGAAAGAAAACAATTCGTAGCAGATTGATTGCCACACGTGAGATGTTCTCTTGTCAGTGTCATTAGATCTTCCAAACAAGGGTTTTACCAGCAGCCGCACAGCAAATAAAAATAAAAAAAGGTTTCCTGAACTCACCAAGTTGGATTTACATACCATGTATAGCTAGGAGGCTAAACCAAGCTTTACCTTTTTGAGTCATTGTACCGTATTTGCAAGTCATGGTGTAACTAATTTATACAGAAATTCACATGCCATAGATTCTTTGTCTTTGGCAAGGAGTTAAAATGGCTTCATCTATATATCCCCAAGTTTGTGCATGTCACATTTGGATTATATCAGTTGCTGTCTTAAGTTTTGTCTTCTTTCTTTTTAGCCCATATTTGTATAAAATTGTGGAAAAATCAAGCTTGTTCAGACTTTTATGTGAGAAATAATAACAGAAAGGTTTTACCTTCTTTTCTTTTTTGCAGCAAAACTAACCAACTTACAAAGGAATCAGCAAAGATCAAGGCACACATCAAGTTGGTGTATGAGGTATGAACATTTTGTTGGTTTATATAGGCTAACTTCTCAAAGACTATGTAGGACACAGTGGGACTTGTAGCTGGTAGTTTCATAGGAACCATAGTGTCAAATAGTAGCAATATGGAGGTGACTCAACTCTTCAAAGACTGTGTAGGAGTCAATGTGACTAGTAGCTGGTAGTTTCATAGTAACCGTATTGTTAAGTAGTAGCAATGTGGAGGTGACTGCAGTCACTAACTTTTCAAAGACTGTGTAGGAGTCAATGTGACTTGTAGCTGGTAGTTTCATAGTAACCATAGTGTCAAGTAGTGAACTATGTTGGAATCTGAAACATTACTCATTGGTTCATAAGTCATGTTTTTATGTATTCTCAGATCAATGATGAAGTTTTGTGACCTGCCAATATTAATGAAACAAACTTACTAAAAATAAATCATTGTTCTTGTAGGTGCATTTTGCTTGCTGGGAAAAAAATTGTATTTACAACCTACAGTAGTTCTACCACAGATTTTTGAAATACTATAAAAAGGAAACTTGATTGGGGAAGGGGTGGGGGGCACAGGAGGGCATCGATATTATTTAGGGACACATAAGTTTACCTCACCTATATGTCATTGATTCAGGAAAAACAGAAGTATTAAGTTTACAGTTTTAATAGTTCCCGTGATGATATCTAGAGGGAACCAGGGGTGCCAATGGTAGTACATCATACATGTCATCTTTTCTATTTTTGTGTCCTGTGTCTGTACAGGGATTGAGAGAACTGCAGGACTTACAAGGAGAGCAACCAAACGAATACAAAGAAATCTGGTGAATAGGCAAACATGGAAAAGTATGAAACCATTCATCTCAAAGTATGTCAAGCACTAAATCCACTGGGATTTGATTGTCATCCATTTAAGCTTGGTTGGTACAACGATGTTGTCGACCCAGGATTTCGATTGCAGTATCATGCAGACACATTGGCATTCTGCATTGTAAGCACTCCAGATATGTACGAAAATGCCTTCTTGCCTTTTGTGGAACAGCTGAAAAACAACCAAACAAAGATTGTTCGAGATCCCATAGACGAATGCAATCTCTCATGCATGAAGAAGGTTGGGGAACTCTTTCCCGAAGAGGAACTGGAATTTATCCAAGATTTTGAACTGCTGCCAAATAGAAGACCAAAATTACTGGTTCAAACTGCAGGCCATGTTTCAGGGGGTGCATACTACTACAGGAGGAAAGACTGTGCCATTGACCCATGGGAAAGTTCCAAAAAGGTATTTGGAGCCTCCCTACACCCAGATTTTGGAGGTTGGTTTGCATTTAGAGGGGCCATCATCTTCAAGGGTGTTCATGTACCAGATCTGGTGAGAAAAGAACCAGCAAAGTTGCTAGATACAGATGCTAAAGTTCAAGATTTCTTGGAAAAATTCAACTACCACTGGAAGGAAAACTCATTCCGAGATGTCATTCCTGTCAAAAAGAGATATTCAGAGGCTTGCAAGATGTATTTTGATACATTCCCAACTTCTGCCAGACTTCCATTGATAGGACTTGATCAAGCACAGTATCACAACTCCTGAAAGACATTTGTAGGCTGTAAGCATCAAGCAGAAACATATATTATGTGATTTATAAAATAAGCTTTACAGATTCAATTGTACCCAGACATTTTGTACTTCTAGGTCAGGTCAAGCTAGACAGCCACAAGTAAGAAGTTAGAACTTTAACCATGAATGTAACAGTTGGTGAGGTTCATGCTAAATTGACCTAGGGTTTTATTTCACTTTGCAAGTAACATTGGAGTCATAAAGTAGTTTATCATGAACACCTCTTTGAGCAAACTTGGTTAACCATTGCGGGTAGAGGGGAGGGAAGGTGGAGCTTCTGTGCCTTGTATATTATGTAATTGAGAATCACATTAGATTTCAATTGTTATACTGCTAATTTCTTTACATTGTTTGTATTGCAATGGAAAGCAAAGCTAAGCTTCAACCAGGTGTGTACAATGTTTTCTACTTTGCATTTGTTTACGTCTCATTGTTTTTGCGCTTGAAATGATCTAATATATTTTTATGCTGTTAAAGGTAATTGTTATTGGTAAAAAAAAAAATTGGTGAATGAACAGTAATATGTACATGCAATATTTTAGTTCCTTTCTTTTTCAGAGAGGAATTAAGTTTCATCTGGCAGCATAAACGTAACAGCTGTCAGCCACTGGAAAATAGAATATTCATTAACAAGTCATGGGCATATCCACGTTGGTGCAGGGTATAAATTGAAATACTTCACAGAAATAAAAAGTGTAATGAAAGCTTCATGATTTGTTTTCATTTGGCTGTAAATTAATCATTTATATGTGGTGGTACAATTAGCACATGCACATCATCACAGGATTAATGAGGGTTTTAGGAAGGCATTTCACTTTTGCTGACATCTAGCCAGATATATCTAATTAATTTAATTTCGGTCACAATTTTTATTTACAATGAAATAGGAATGACATGAGTCCGACCAGCTGAAATAATAGAGTACTAAACTTTGAAGTATAATCAGTATGAACTCTGGGTCACTCTTCTATCTAAAGGAGAAAAAAGGAAAGTTATTGTGGGTCTCATTTAATATTTGAAAATGGTTTAGAGGGCAAATAACTTGACAAACATCCATCCAATAACCTACCCACACGATCATTGGCCAAACTAATATTTTAGCTCACACCAGTAACAACCTACATTTTCATACACTGTAACAAACAACTTCCATTGTTTACACAACAGCAGTGGCGTAGGAAGGTACTTTTGAGTGGGGGGGCTGAAGACTGATGGCCGGCCTGGGGGAGGGGTCTAAGGGGATTGATTTTTTTGCATTTCCAGGTGGCCTCAGATGCAATTTGGTGCAATATAGCACACTTCAACACCCACTCCATTTTGTAAATAATTTTGCATTTTCACCTGGCCTTAAGATGCAATTTGGTGCTCCAAATGAGATTTTTTTCTCATTTGGAAATGAAAAAGGGGTTTTCTGACTTGCGGAGCGGGGGGGCGGAATGATACTTCCGCCCCACCACATTTTTCACTGGGGGGGCTGGCGCCCCCCCAGCCCCACCGGTTCCTACGCCCTTGCACAACAGTCATACACATGCCTAAAATTGTGCACGCACACAGTAACATGCTGTTCATAGTGAGTAACAAACTACTTACATAGCTCACACAACATCCACATATCAAGTATTAAGCTAACAAATCAGCTTTATATATATTACATTATTCATACATTAATATATATTAAGCCTATGCTAGTATGTAAATGTTGTGTTATGTAATTAGTGTTACATGTTATAAACTGTCTATGTTACTACATATGAGCTTAGTACTTTATAAGAATATAGTATGAGCTATGACAGAAGCACACTCCATTTACTTGAGCACTAGTCAAGTGTTAAATTAACTCTGGAAGGTACATTAAAATGGGAAATAGCAAAATATAAATGCAGAGGTCAGTGGACAGGTATTACTATAAACATCAAAAACTAACAGAGTATTGCATCTATAATTGATTTGCATAATTATGTAGTATGGAATAAAAGGTACATATCTTTATCATGATTTCAGTTTATAATGAAGAGAAGCCATTTAAACATTGACATGACACTGATGCAAGAAATTAACACATTTGTTCGTCCTGATGTATTTTCTGAAGATGTTGTAAACATAACCAGCTACTTTAAAGTTATTCATACAATCCTGAAAATTTAACTTTGTTTCCACAAATTTACAAGTCATAAACCTTTTATAAAGTTTGTTTTAAAAAAAAAGGAAAATTTTTCTCTGGCAATGTATGACTGATGCTGCATCCCATGACTGCATAGCGACTGAACAACTTTCAAAATGATTCATACCAAGGAAGAGATTCTAATCAATGGTTACCTTGATTATAATATGTGTGACTGCTTCAACAAACAGTTTTATCAATCACAATAACCCAAACAACTATTAAACTATATCATCAATGCTCTTAAAATTACAATGTTACAATTGATTGTGTTCAAAGTTTGTCATAGCATGAAAAATATATAACTGTCAACACCTTTTGCATATTCCATGGTTTGAAGGAATGGCAAACAGATAGCAAGTTTATTTCAGGTATCAGAAAGGCAGACATTAAAGATCATCGATATTGCTAAGAATTACTGAAAGTTTTGAAAAGTATTTTCTTGGTGGTTCTGTATCTCCAAACTATTTTCAGATATCAAGTGTTAAATAAGACAATTCCAAATCCAATTGAGGTAGCCATGATTTGACTTTTTAGCATATTTGGGGTCAATATTGATGACCTTTAATGCTCAAAAAACTGAGTATTCAATTTATTTCAACATTTGACATATATTCACATATTGCATAGTAACATACCCTAGCTATGCAAGTACATACCCATTTGAACAAGGGCGTAGGAACCGGGGGTGCTGGGGGGGCGCCAGCCCCCCAGTGAAAAATATGGGGGGGGGCGGAAGTATCATTCCCCTTTTTCATTTCCAAATGAGAAAAAAATCTCATTTGGAGCACCAAATTGCATCTAAGGCCAGGTGAAAATGCAAAATTATTTACAAAATGGAGTGGGTGTTGAAAGAGTTTTATATTGCACCAAATTGCATCTGAGGCCACCTGGAAATGCAAAAAAATTCCACTGTGTATAGGTCTACTGCAAATCATAAATGTTCCATTACTAATATCTTACCTTGAACTCATAAAATATTTTCCGAATCATTCTGAATGGTTTATTATATACAGCTATATGAAATTATTTTGGAAAGTGGATAACTAAGCCTCAATTTCGTGTACGTACATTTTATTCGCTTTACGAAATGGGTATAATCATATGGCCATCGGTCCTGTGTTAACATATGCATCGTATTATGTAGCCTACATAATTAAGCCACGGTTTCTATAAAATTGAGCGAAATTTTGTGTGTATGTTTCAACAACCAAAAAATCTTGCTGCGTAAAAGTATTGACAAAAGTTTTGTCCTTGTGTATCGTGTATGTATGTGTAAATAGATTTAGCCTACAGCTTAACCGCGAGAACAAGAATAAAATCCACCCTTACAGTATATCAAAAAGGCTTAGAAGGTATCCCTCATAACGCATTGACAATGGTTACCATGGTAACACGAATTAATAAAAACGCGTCTCTCTTCTTATTACCAGAATAAAATATGAGCCATTATCAATTTTTAAGTAAATCTGAGTCGCCAAAGGACAGCTAAATTATAATTCCAATTTATATTATATGCCTACGTAGTTACAAGTTTACGTGAAAGGCGAACTTTAACTTTGTGCCGTACGTAGCATATAAGTAAAAATGTTTTGGATTGAATTTGCAACGGATAAATGCGACGGATAAGAAAGAAAAAGGCTTTTTCAAGCTCAATAAAAGTGTTCAAGATAAAAAAAAAAATAGAGCACAATCTTAGCTAATTTGCTTTCATTAATCATGCGTTCGTTAATTTATTATTACTTCTAATGGTCAGACCTTGCTTTCATACGTTCTTCTTCGAACGTGTAATTGTGTGTCAGCTTTGCTCTGAACACAAAGACTATACAAGGTGAAAAAGTCGATAAAAAGAGGTTGGTTGAAATATTAGTATAGCTTGTGCTATATATCATAAACTCACGAGGACGTTATGAATATATACACTAAGCGGAATGACTATCGATTGATTTTTGACATATTGTCAATATTCTGTTTAATTTTCATTTTGGAAGTACTGCTACTGAATGCACTCGCTTTGAAATCAAGCTTTTGAAGTCGTATATCTAGCGATGATTGCACTGTAACACGGGTGCATGGATAGTAACAATAACCATGGTTACCAAGCTTAATCATGGATGCGATATGAACAGCCTATAATATAATACATATAAGTGTCATTTTCATCTATGAAAGTCAAAGAGTCATTTGTTGGGGGAAGGAGTGAGGGGATGGGAGCCTTAGACTAGCTACAACTCTCCCAGTTCTTTAGCGTTTAGGTTACAAGTAAACTTTTCAACTAACGTCATACAGTGGAACTGTACAAAGTGACACCTAGCCATTAAACTTGCACCTTCTCCCCTCCACACCCCCCTCCCCCCATCCGGTTGCCCCTCACACGCATTAAGACAAAGGAAAAAGCATACTTACACAAATTTGATTGGCCTGGTTTCTGCATCTGGTGCGCTCCACCGTACACCGATGAGGTCATTGGGTTCAGATCTAATATGATTTGCTGTGTCATCGCCATTGGAACATGTCGTCACACCGTAGGTAGCATTCTGAGCCAATGTAAGGAACGTTCCCACAGGTTGACTCGTGTCGATTGTCCTAGCTTGTATCATAAATCCTCTAAACATCTCGGTTGGTGATGAGGAAGCCACCGATACTAATAGATACCAGAGATGAAGTACAACAATTGATTTGTTCTTATACACGAGTGGGGGTCGTCGGAGGGGGAGGAGGGAGAGAGTTATTCGACCAAAATGCGACAGAAGCATGATACAAATGAATTAAAACACGCTGGTAAGATAAAAAAAACTCACCAAAAGGAGCCAAAAAACTCACCAAAAGGAGCCAACAACACACCACAGTGGCATAGCCAGCAGGGGAGGGGAGGGGGCAGGGTGCCTCACAGAAATCATTGGGGACGCGATGGGCGACGGTTAAAAATCAAAGGGACCAACAACAACAAAATCTAAATGTACTCGAACCTGGGGGTGGGGCCAATGATGGGGGGGGGGGGCAAGTACTAAAGAGAATGTAATGAAATGTCACCTCAACAATATGTGCGCTACGCGCGCATTGCAATGTCTCTCTGAGTGGTCATGTATTTGTATTCACATATATATTTTGTTCAATATGTGATATAACCGGGTGGTTTTTTTCGACCGCGGAGGCGAGCACATTTTTTTGTCCGTCTTTTTCCCCCAAAAATTGGTAAAGTTTTTGTACCATAAGAGGAAAATTTTAGTACACGAATGTACTTTAAAAATGGAAATGATAGCACCATTATGCATCCCTCCCCAGGACGGCGATCCACCGCTATGTGCCTGGAAAGGGGACAGAAATTTTACTTTGCCCCCCCCCCCCCACAACACAAAAAACCTGGCTACGCCCCTGACACACCACATAGACAGTATAATCTTCATTAGCTCTTTCATCCAAGTTTTGCCGCTCCATCCGTTTCCAACGCAACCGCGTGAGATACATTTGATGGAGCTCTTGTGGTTGTCATTTAATAACAGGCATATATGTTTTTAAAAGTCTTATGCCATTCTTGTATGACTCTACATTACCGAATGACTGTCAGCGACAACTTTTGATATTTTTCTTGATTGTTAGAGAATGTATCTCTTTTTTTTTCATGCAGAAATTGTGGTATTCCTTAATGACGTCACAACTACATATATCATTATATATATTTCAAGACATATCGGCCTATACGCTACACACTTATGTTATTCATATAACTTATCTGTTTTCTCTTCTTACAAACTAACTTATGGAAGGCCGAAAATGAGCGTTATATTGTGTACACATGTTATATAACAGGGGTATATGCCACTCTTTGATAGTAAGACTGCACACAAATGTATGCAGCGCATAAACATCGCGTATGCTTACCAAAAACGACCGCTCCTGGATTATAAGTTTTAGGTGACACTATAATGGTGAACGGAGATGGGGAAGATTGTGGCTCCGTGCCTGCACCGTGGCTCCGTGGAAGCAAATCTTGACAAGCTGAAATATCCACTCCTGTACTATATCCATACAAAGTCCTCAAGTTAATTATAAAAATATAAAAGAAAGTCTCGACTCTACACAAAACCACCATGTTGAAGTACTTTCATAGAAAAAAAAGAAGAATGAATAAGAATCGATGAACGAAAAAATGATGCTAAATCATTAAAGTATTTCTGTTCTTGCAAAAAAATCTTTCCCCAACGCACACTTCGTTACAACATTTCCATCACGTTATAGTGAGTTGCACGTTATTTGTCCGATGAGGAATAATATCGTCATTATCACTCAGTTAATTGTCCGCAACTCAGCAACTTGTTCTATACTGAACCTAGCGAGATGTATTTTTTCCCTGTCATTTCGCGTTCCATAGCCGTCCTTCGAAATCATAAAGGGCGTTGTTAAAATGAACAATAGAAAGGTGGGACCGTTTTACTTTCTGTGACAGATGGTACGGTGTACATCTTACATTATGTCAAAAGAACGTGTCAAAATATGAAGAAAATCGATTTCCCCCTTTCAATTCATATTGTGATATAGCTAAATTCAGTTATGTTTTAGTTATAATTCGCACAAGGTTATAATAGCCACGCTATACACATTTCATGAAAACTGGCAACACAATGTATATGTGCTATACAGAATGAACACTTTTTGGGGTTACTGATATATCATTTTCTTCTCCTTATATATATTGCCACAAGAAATTTCGCTTGTTCCACTTGATAAAAATAATGACTTTATTTCACAATAATCTTCCTGATGTAACAACATACGTATAGGTAGGAAGTGTATCATATATGGTACATGTTGGACTTATTCATCCGTCTATGATGTAGACCTATTTAATATATGTTAACGTCACTGCGTATATATCTATAATAAATCAATAGGTTGGCTCTGAAAGAAAAACCACAATTTCTGTGTAATACGCGTTGTTAGGAAATATAATATTGCGTAATTTAGTGTAACGCACATGCAGTTCGATATGTTAATTATGGAGTCTTCAGATATGTTCAAAAGGAAATGAAAGAAACTTCATTCGTATTGTAAAGACCTCATTAGGATCCTAATGATGACATCGATTTCGATGACATTATAGTTGGATGACGTCCGTATATGCAAATACATGGAAATAGGAATGTTACTTATGACGTCATAGAACTTTATCAACCGACAGTACATTCTGCTTGTACATGATCCGGTATACAAAACAAGATATCTGATGTTCGACAGATATTAATTATTTATATAATTTTTTCTTTTGTCCAGGTTTGAAGAAATGGTTCAAAATCTCAATTGGCGAGAAGTGGAAGTTGTATGGAATGGTGCATTAATATTTGTTTGTGTGTGTGCATGTGGGGGACTGGGGTGTGTTGGGGTGGGGGTGGGGGGAGGGGTGAGTGAGTGAGTGAGTGAGAAAAAGGAAGGGATGTTGAATACTTGGACAAGTCTTCAGTAAGCCTGAAGTATTAGAATTAAACGTACCTTTTAGTTTTGAAACCATTGTGACTATTACTAAGAATTATATGTTATTCTTGCATTTTCGGTTTTGATAAAACATTTTTTCATTCATGATTTCCATGTTTTTTTCTAAAGACCGACGTTCATTAAGAATATCTTTATTTTGAAGTATTTAAAGCATGCAGATCTTCGAGAGTTTTCTACGTCGCTTGCAAACGTTCCTCAACCGCAAATCATTGGAGTATATCCCGTGAAATGGATGGATGGATGGATGGATAGACCAACATGGAATAGGTCAACTGGTATCAGTCGTGAAAAAATAATTGTTTGCGTCATTATACCAGTTACTAATCGGTACGTTATTGCCGGCCTGCTAACTTTAATCAGCGCAAACGAAACGTGTAGTCCATACTTTCCCACGTATGTATTAATCTATAATTTCTAGATTGCCAAACCCAGATGACATCATCATGAAAATGCACGAAAATTCGATATTTTGACACCAAGCAGTATAATGGTTACAAGGTTTGTGATAAGTGATCACACATTTCGTTAAAATATTTTACGATGCTTGTAACTTTTGAGAACTCGTTTGATTGTACGCCATCAGATTACAGTTACGACTTTAGCATTAATATAATAATTTATAATGATAAAACTATTGAACGTTTTCAATTATTTCTTTCTGTCTGTTGGTGGTTCTGATGTACTAGAGGGCCTCTCCAAGACAAAAGAGACGAAAAGACGTCAAATAGTGCATATTTAGAAATACAAATTAGGTATTTAGTTGTGTCTCAACGCAATGTTGTGCTCACAAATACTCTTGAACTTTTTGTGAGGTTGAAAACGGGAGTGTTCACCCCGAAGAAGTGAGGAGGGGGAGGGGAAAAAGGAAAAGCATGATAGTATATCTTCCAAATGAAAATACAGTTTTAATGGTTCGCGAAGGATGTTTAATCACAATATCCCACAAGTATATAACCCTCTATAGGTTATTGATGCTATTTGGATTTACTAAATTTTAACATTTACTCTGAAATTCCAGAATCCCAGTGAAATATGTCTTTTCGCTTTTTATTTGATGTTGATTTTTGTTCCTAAACTTGGTTAATCCGCAAAAAAAAAAAACTACGGATCTGTTCGAAGCTATTTGAATATATATAGGCAACATGTACACACAACTCCAAATGAGTAAATATTAAATGAGGGGATACAGAAGGAAACTAGACGGAGCGGGGGGGGGGTGGGTGGGTGGGGGGGTGTTAGCTTTTTTTGTATGTAATGTGTTCGTCCTGTCGGCAAACGTTAAAATTGTTGTTAGTGTCCGCCTGTTTTCACTTTAATGAACTAAGAATGCAGTTGTATAACAATCTGAGGTTGTGCTCAGAGCCATATACTAGGTCTCCGTGGCTCTGGCTGTGCTAGTATGAAATCGATGGCGCTTGTTCATAATTTTATCTGTATATGAGTGTGACGTCATACTCACCAACGTGAGAAATTGCCCATTCTGGTCAATTGACGCATTTACGGTTTGTCATGACCCTACTATATTAGTATACTATTAGCAACTGCTTTAGAATAGGCCGGTTTGACAGTACAGAGTGTCCCCCTGTGCAAAGTTTCCGGGGACATTTTGTACAAGCACATTTAGTCTGGTCGGACATTATCTGATGAAAACTGTGTGCCCCCTTCACAGCAAATATAGTCCTGCCGGACGAATGTCCTAGGTACAAAATTTCCGCAAATACTTCATAGTATATTTTACCCCTTATCAAATCTTGGCAATTCGACTATTCATTATATAAATCATTGCAGCAGATGCATACATAGTTTGATGTTACAGGAAATATATGAGACGTTGTGCGTTGCTACAAAACATAAAATAGAAAAACATTTAACAAGTCTTCCATCTGTTAAAGATGTTCTCATGTTTTGCTGTGACTGCTGCTATATTATCCTCGGTATATGTTGCATGATGTTTTCGGTCACTACATTGCGTTCATAGTTATCTTTACAGAGGGAGAGATCGCATCAACCTAACTTCCTCCCCAACGGAGAGCGGGTACGGGATAGGGCAGGTAACAGCTACAACATAAAATAATTGCAGAGGTTAATGATCCCGAACTTAAAGGAGTTCAAACTTCATTGTAGCCGTATAGGATCCTCAACACACAGTGGGTAAGATTTAGCAATTATGGTAACTGTACTTTATAGGTCTACGAAAAATTTCACCCTTCATAAGCTCATTCTAGGACGGGAACCGAGGGTCTTTTTCAAGTTACATCCTAAATGAAATCGGCATTTTTGTAAACAACTATATATATCAGTGTTTGAAATACAATATTCCCATTATTGTACATATTGCCATGGCCACTATTTTGGTCTAGATGTTTATTCAGTTTTTTTCTGCAGTGAGGTTTGACGGGAGCACATATATCACATTTCATTTTCATTTCATTTGTCCCGTCTGATATTAGGTAGGTGCAAGTACGAGCTGTAGATGGATCAAACATATTACGAATGAAGGTTGGTGTCTTTGAACGCGACCTCATTGATGGGGTGTTGTGGCGTCCCAAGTTAAGAGATGACTATGAAGCATTCTTAGTCATACTTAGATTACCACTGTGTTTTCCCCGTCAGCCACCCCCTCCTCCACATTTATACCGCCTTATTCAGTGCAAAACCTTATGAATCTATTGTGGGGGCAATTCAGATTTCATTAAGTGCTCTATTATTTAAGTTACAAACCTTTGCGGAAAGTTATGTCTGATTTCCCTCATATTCCTGCAGTACGTATAGACGCTGAGTGTCATTTACTCTATATATATGGGTGAGGGCGCTTGATAAGAATACCTTCTGAGGCAAATCCCACGGCACTGCAGGGTAGGAGCTCTTAACTTGAACTTGTAATTTCCTTGTGAGCTCACAAAGGTACGTTTTGTAATATAAATCCCAGCTTTCCCGTCTTTAAACTCTAAGTGGATGCGACGTAGTCAAACGCGTCACATTAACTAAGTAGGAAATGCAACATGCAATGGCATACTAGTTTGCGGTGTATATACCGCTTGACAGGTTAAAAAGGCATGCAAATGTGACCAAAAAACCCCCCCAAAAAACCAAAAAAAACACATGAAGAGGGCGCCCTTGTTTGATTTCATTTAGAGTTCCTTTATGAAGTAACTCTACTTACATTTAGAGTTTCTTTATAATCTACTTACATTCAGAGCCATGTATATGCCTCTTGGAATGTATTAATGTATAACATGCATAACCTGGCATTTTTCTAAGCCTTTTTTGGAGATTTCTGAATTAGAATTTCAGATATCTCAAGTTCTCTGGTATTTCGAGATATCTGAAATTGTTTTTGGAGATATCCGCAATTATTTGTAGATATGTCAAATAAATTTAAGATATCTGAAATTTAATTTGAGATATCTGAAATTATTTCGAGATATCTAAAATTCCTGATTAAATGTTAGAATGGCTTTCCATACGAAAGAGCGCCTCCAATCGTGCAAACGGTATCGTGGAAGCATCGTGAGAGATAAACAATACGCAAGAGAAACGAACATTAGAAACGTCTTGACTAAGACTAGTGTACAGTCAACGGACAGGCTAATTAATATAAGTACCACATCATGCTGGTGGGAGGGGGACGGTTGTAAAAGTTTTACTTTATAATATTGCGTTATCATCACAGCATGTCAATTAATGACCTAACACGGAAAATGATCTTGTCATTGCACCCATCAGTTGTATTTTATATGTTAGAAAGTGTCCTCATGTTTCCATATCTGGAACATCTACATAAAGAAAGTGTTTATATTGCAAATATTCAATTCCGATTTCAGCCCTTTTGGTCACTTAATCCAACCTGGGCTCAGGGAGCCAAACTTAAGGGGTCCCAAAGGTATAAAGTGAGGTCAAACAATGTTTTGCCACGTATATTCTGTGTATTAGGCCTTCCTTATTCCACATGGATAACAACATATTTCAAGTTGACATGTAACAGTTAACTTGAAGCAATAGATGTGACGTCATAGATGGACACTGACAAAACTTGATGGTATTCAGTTCAGTTTGCATCCAATATCTATTGGAATATTCAACCGAGCCAGTTAGGACGATTTTGCAATGCTAATACCACTCTATACTGTCCTCCCTTATCAGGCTTTAAAGCTCTTGTACTGATAGTACGAACAGTTCCAACCTCTATGCGACATACTGCTTATACTGTCAGTTCTGGTAATGTGTGGCGGGACATAAATGCACAGTATAGAAATAATTGTCCCAACTGGGTGATTGAGCTGCACAAAAACATGAAAACATCGCAGAAAGTGGTATATTGTTAACTTCGCTTCAGCATTGAGGTCACTCAGGTCAAAACAATATAGTATGAATTGTACAGCAAAACGAAAACCTATCTTGTCAGTGTGAATTATGGCATCACATCTGTTTGCTTCAAGTTGACTTATTGCACAAACTGCGACAATAATCCACTATCAATCTCTTTAAATCCATACGTATTAACTAAATACAGTTTTAAAATTAAATTCACCTCTCCCTCATAACTCCCACATGACTATACAAATTTAAATAATGAATGAAGATCATATTAATCTTAAAAA
>JAIPMN010000232.1:0-24909 GCA_020650975.1 Apostichopus californicus | reverse complement strand
TTTGGTCGTCCGAAGGACTACCAAGCACACAACATTTTGAAAGATTTGGTAGTCCGACGTAATTTCTAGTCGTCTCGGACGACCGGACGACCGGGAAAATCCTACACTGATACGTATTAACTAAATACAGTTTTAAAATTAAATTCACCTCTCCCTCATAACTCCCACATGACTATACAAATTTAAATAATGAATGAAGATCATATTAATCTTAAAAATGTAACATTTTTTCAAATATAAACTGAAAAACTAAACCTTTATACATTAATAAACCTGTATGAAAGTAAAAAATATATAGCCAAACAGCTACCATTAGCATAAAAAGACATTACCAATATTAATATTCACAGTAATTCGCGTTATCATGTGATCTAAACATCATGTAATCTTACTTGTGGGGGTGGAGGGGGGGTGGGGCAAAGGAGTACAAACGTTTGTTATCCAACGGGTTTAGGCGAGTAAGAGGCAGTGATGTTGTACCAAGCAATAAATCAAATGTATCAATACCATTCATCTCCATGTCACCCCATCACATCACCCCCCTCCCCCCATTCCAACACACTTCAACCTGCCTCACCGCTCAACTGTATACTCCATTTCGGCTGTTGCAGCTACCAGTTATATTCAAATTGCACCGCCAATTCTATGACAATTATCATTTAATTCCACCCCAACCACCCCCCAGTCCCAACCCACCTCAATCTCAAACTAAAAGGTGGATGGGGATAGGGGGACGAAACACCCTCCTTCCCCATCACCCGTCGTTCCCGGTTCGCCCATGACGTAACTTACTGTACAATACCTCAACGCACCTTAGAAAATGGGACAGAGTTTATGTGAAAATATTGCTTTTCATTTTAATCCGAGGCACCGTTCTGGCATTCTCGATTCCGAGAGTAGGGTTTCATGGGTCCCACACCGTGTCGTAAAAGGCAAGACTCTCCACAGTGACACCAGAGTCGAGTTCAAGTCCACAACAATTTGGATTCGAACAAGTAAGGATTCAAGTCCATCAGCTCAGTTACATGCATCCATTTTTTAGTCCTTTATCGAATTCCAAAAAGCAGTTGACAACCCTCTAAATGACTCTTCAATATCCACCCAGCCAGGAGATGTTTTTTCCTCCTCTTCCTGTTTATACTGGGCTGGTACGATCCTACCAATGTGTAAATCATCAACGCAGTCTCCTGCTTTGAAAATGATTCCGAGTCGCGACAACTGAGGCGCGAAAGAAAAATTCTCCACTTTCAAATTTTGTCTTTTGATGTCGTGATAAAATTCATTGGCAACCTGTATTATGTCGGCATCTCTGGCTGTCGCCAAGAGTAATTCAGACACGGCACAACAATCGTTCATTTTATCCTGGTCATTTTCAGCTGCTTCAAATATTTTCTCGTTCCCCGTCAATTTGGCAGTGGTGACTTTCTCCAGCTGATCAAGCAGTGCTGCTTTCTGAGAGTTTATTTTGTCTATCACTTCCTTCGTTATGTTCTCTATCGCATTCGAGATTTCAATTTTCTGATCAAGAAGATTTCGCATGGATTCTTCTTTGCCATTGACGAAATTTGAGTTACGTTCGCGTCGTTTCTTGAGTTTCTCCAAGCCATCCTCCAACGTTCTTCTCCTGGAATCGGTGATCTCATCCAGGGCAGTCACACGATGGTCACCTGTGTTGTGCTCAACGACGGTACAATCCCGGCAGACGGCTGTATTGCATCTTTGGCAGAAGAATCGGAGAGGTTCTCCATGGTGATAAGGGCATTCTTCCTCCGCTTCTCCTTTACTCAACATTCCAATAACATCGGTGACATCCATCTGTAGCATATCCGACAACTGAAGCACTGTGTGCCCTTTGAAAGGCTTCATCCTTTCATGTTGAGTTTCACATACATTGCAAATGGCGCCCGAACACTCTTGACAATACACTTTAATATCTTCGCCTTCGCATAGTTTACATTTACCTTTCAGTTCGGAAGGTGACCCGAAGGTCTTCAATAAGTGCACATATTTTAAGAGAAATTCGACAAATGTATTACTTTTCAGGGCCTCGATCCCCTTCCTTGGTAGGAGGATATTTTCCTGGCAGATTGGGCAAGTCACGGTCTCGTCAGAGAGCAGTAACTCCGCTAAACAATCTTTGCAGAATGTGTGTGAACATACCAGTATAGTAGGCCGCGTATATAGCTTCTTGCAATGTTGACAAGTCAAGAAGGTTTCCACAAACAGCGAAACTTTGGATTTATCGTAACCACTTGCCATGACTTCTCCAGTTCAGCAGTACTGCAAGGACTCTCAGAAAATCTTGAATATCCCACTTAGTACCTACTGATATCTTTATGACAACAGCTATAACTTTACATAGAATATTGAAATACAGATAGGTTATTCGATGCTTTTACTACTGTTTGCCTACTATACGTGATCACAATAACAGTTATGAAACAGCTATAGCAAGTGCGCAATCATTTGCCACATCAACATTGTACCAACGAACCACTAGGTTAACTGTACTTACAAACACCACAGAATAACAACTCTCAGTAGAGCATACTAAAGTCCAGGTCAGCTTTATCTAGTAAGGTCACATATTCGATTGAAGGTTTTGGCTTCTGAAGAAGAATCAAATAAACAAATCCACACTGCCTGTGTTGGCTAGAACAATTCTATGCGGGAATTTCAGTAGTTCTCTACCTAAGAAGAAATTCGCTTAGATTAATTTATGACATATCTCTCTCACATCTGGTCATTATTGTAAAGTTGTTTTTGGTATTGCCAAAAATAAGGAGTTTTTTGACGCGCTACATATGCTAAACGCATTTGAGCCATATTTGTCTATTCTAACAACTTTTAAGAGCTCTCTGGGTTTTTATACATCACAACGAGTGAGTACCGTACGTTGTTCGTATAGTGTTTATAACACTGGCTCAATCATTATTTGGAAATAATACTTCAAATAGACATTAATTCAATCAGTCTGAACAGGATATATATATTGACAAAACATACGCAGTGTGTGGATCTATCGGATTTTAAAACGAAGCGACTGAAACATCAAATGGCATAGTTTTTTTGCAACTCGCAAAGGTATTCTGTCTCACTGAAATATTTAGTTGTCTACTTGATCACTGCTCAAATGTCTGTGAATAATTAGGAGAGTAACAAAAATCCAGACAGTAGGCCCTATACACATTTGACATCTTTTAGCAAATTCTTAACAAAATACAGATCCAGGCGTATTTTGACTCTTACGGTATACAACCGTATACAACATATTATGAATAAAAACTTTAAAAGGCAATGAGGCTCTATATGTGCACGTCTGTTTATTTTTAGTAATGGATTGTGAGAACTTTAAAGGAATAGGCTACAGACCAAAAACAACAAGGATATACTGACTTCATTCTGGATTTGCACTAGAGTCCATGCTATTATATGCTGTCACATATACAAATCATGCAACCTGTTACGTGATCCAACTTGAGTGGAAGTACCCGGTGTGAATTAACGAGGGCGGGGAGGGTGAGGTCACATCCCATATCTGTCAACGTGTTGTCAAGCCATCGTGAGATTTGAAAGAAATTTCATCCAGTCATGGATATGATCCATAAACATAGTTCCGACATACCTCAATGATATGTGGTAGGTGGGGGGCTGAGGCGGTGCAATGGGAAGGGGTTCAACTGATCGTAAAAGTATGATAAAAACGGCACGTTCCGAACATCATACCCAGTTGTCTACGATGGTCCATCCACTGATTTTTTTTCATACTATGCCAGTTCCTATGGGATAAGCTTAAACCCATAATAAGAGAAGAACATCACATTTCAAAGGTCTACGCACGTTTATTGTCATACCGGTAGATTACATATCAGAATCATGGAGATCCTCATCCATGTACAGAAAGGAAAATTGTTTGAATTAATCATGTTTTTTATATCAATTAATTAGAGCTGTTCAAACTTTGAACAGAATCTTCAACTGAGTTACAAGCTTATGATTGATATAAAGGTTAAAGCTGACACACACAAAAAAAAATGGCTTTTCCTTTATTCTCTGAATCAGCTTTGGACATGTGATGCTTTCTTTTAATTCATTCTCATACATCTTTGTTTTGTTTTTTTGTTGTTTTTTTGTTGTATTTTTTCAACCGTGTGATACAAAGAGGAACTAAATTTACTGAAAATATTAAAATGAAAAAAAAAAAAAAGAGAAAAGTTTTAATAGACATAATAGTGATTGAAACAAAGAAAAGAAAAAGATGTTAAGTTAAATTCGATGGAATCTGACTAAAATGATCTCACAGTGAAATAAATAAATTCTTGTTCATATAGTGCAGCATGAAGAGTACATACTGTAGCATTTCAACTTCTTGGCTTCATTTTTTTTCTGTACACAGCATTTCGAAATTAGCGTATAATTTCAGGATAAATTCCATTCAACATGCAGGTTTCATATGTATAACCAAAGTCTGTCATATTATACTTGCATGCTTAGCATTCTATTCTCAACCTGCCCCCATCAGAATCCTTGCTATAATAAGTATGACTTCCACTTTAAAGAAAATAATTTAAAAAAGTTAAAATAAGACGACCAAAAAAAATGGGGTGAATTGCAATGGAACTTCAAGGAAGAAATCCATTCTGAGATTAATTTATGTCTTTGGTATACTTAAAAATAACAAGAAACTAACTAGCTACAAAGATTTCACAAACATTGGATATTATTTATTTTGACAAGAAAATGGGAAAAAAAGAAAGAAGAAAATAGGGTGAAAAGAAGGCCGGATTTGATATCATGATCCAGTTGATCTTATTTACGGTAAAAAGCCTGTTGATGGCAGTAAGAGATACTAGAGTTAAATGACTTGGTCAAGTCACAACCCCTGTTATGTGTAGTACAATATTAATACATACATTGTCAATCTACTTACTGCAAGAGATCTGGAACTAGGTACTTACAATGGAGATGAATCAAAGTGAATATGTATCTTTTTACTTGTGAGTTAAATGACTTGGTCAAGTCAAAACTTCTACTTCATTCATAATGTAACATGGTTAATAATCTACTAATTATATATTTAACACAAAAAAAACCTGTTTTTAACATTTCAAATGGGTAAGGGGATGGATAGGAGGGAAGAGGATAAATGGATGGAAGGGAACAATAAAGCTTGAAAAGTGTTGACATGTGAGATGAAAGAAGTGGTAGATGAGAGTGGTAGATCATGAACCTACACTGGTTGATTTTAGTGACAGGATGTGGAAGAGAGACCCTTCACCCCTTATCAGATACCATCATACATCATACCAGTGTGTCTCGCAGAAAGGTCAGGTGAAGGTCATGTGATTTGCCTAATTACAGCTTTAAAGATCTCTTAAGGTACAGTGAAATGAAGTTTTAAAGCAACTTTGGTACTTTTCAATGTTTGGGCCAAAGATAACTGACCCTCACTATAACCAATAATGCGGCAGGTAACCTAACTCAGAATACGTTGCAGTTTTTGCACCAAACGGAACTTTAATCAACAAGTAATCGAAAGGCTTTAATCTGCCCTTAACAGTTTTCTCGTTTTGGTATTAACAGTTATTGCAACAAACTCTAATCAAGCCAAATATTTAGAAAAAACAATTGACTTTGTTATTGCTTGGAATAGTGAAACCTCGATCTAGTTTGTCAATTAAGAACCATATGATGAAACAACAATTTGCGTCAGAATTCCAAAAAAAAAAGAAAAAGTTTCATGTCCGGCTCTAAAAAGTACGGAGCATGATGTATGGACAAAGGAGGTTAGAAATTAACAAACTGACTTGGATTTATGTTAATAAAGATATAAAGCCCATAATTTGAAGAAACATGCATAAATGTATGTTGTGAATAATCACCGACAGCTGACCACCCCCCTCCCCACCCACCCCCCCAAAAAATAATGGTGGCAACTCAAGAATATCATATAACTGTGAGTGATAAATACAGAAAACAAAATAGTTTGAAAACATTCTTGATCAAAGTTCCATCAGAGCATTCGATGATATGAAGTACAGAAATATGAGATAAGCTAAGATGTAGAAGAAAATATTGAGACATAAAATACTTTGTTTTGTACAATTTCATTCTTTCGTTTTTTGTTTTTTTTTAAAAAGAGAAAGAGACCCAAGTTGAACCCTTGTTGAAGACTGTACAGTAGACTGACTATGAGAATAATATTCAAACTTGTTTTTTCATATATTTTCAAAGACATTTTTTGTATTTTTCAGGCTCTTTGCCTTTTCTCTCCTGCTCGTTTTGGTACTTCTCTTGAATTAGCAGCTAAAAATCTCAGCCAACCATGTAGAGACATAGGTGTGGAAGTTGATGAGGGTCTTGGAAGTAACATTTTATTGGTTAAAGTTTTACCACAGCTTCACCAATTTTTTTCTTACTGAAAGACTTGACCGTCTTGGAGGACACATTTAGTCAAATTTCCACTCAGTTACAAGAAAGTTCAGAAAAATGAATTACAGAAATATTATTTTCTTCATAAATGGAAAATATTTTAGCAGGTAGGAGATTTTTAAGTTCCACAAACCTGCCTGGTTTTGATAAGTCTCTGGTATTTGCTGTTCAATTATCCTGACAAACAGTTTCCGATTTGTTCTGAGGGAACACCCGACAACTGTCTTATAATGACGTTTCTATGAACCTCAAATTGAGATTAGGTCACATAATACATTACATGTAACAGATTAGAACACAGTTGTTTATGGCTTTTGTAAGTCAAAATAGGCCCTTGCTCTCATTATGAGCAGAGAAAAAGAATGATTCAAGGATAACAGAGTAAAAAGAAACGCAAGATACTTTTGCTTCTAAAATGAGTGGGTTTGAACATTATTTGTGCGTCTCGGACTTGACCAATCACGTTATAGTTACAAACAGGGTTAACAAGAATTTAAATATATTTAATTAGAGTAATTAATAAGCATAAACAAATATGTACTGCCAGAGGCATCTAGTTTTGGCATTGAAGTCACGATGCTAACTGCTGCACAGAATCTACACGGTATTTCTTCTTGGCCAAGACAATGAGCAACGAATAGAAAAAGCTGAACATTTGGCTTAACGCAGATACATCTGTTGTTGCAAAAGAGATGTGTGGAAACTTCTGTGGTGAACTAAAAAATATATCTATATCGTTCAGACACAAGAACTGGCTTTTCATGTGGTATAACAATCGAAAGTCGCACCGGAATGAAATTCCATTTTGCAAGAAAAAGCCAGCCTCTGAAAATCTTGAACAGGTTGAATACATACTCGCATATATGAGTAACACTCTTCAATGGTATTAACATGACCCTCCAACAAGACTTGCAGTCTCTCCACATATTACTGCATATTTACCTGTGCTAATGCTATCCCTCATGGAGGATAAATACTACCGCAGGACTACATACTCCGCAATTTGTTCTCAGAGCCTTGTACCTATCTTCACGCTGTTGTACTCATATCTAACAGTCTATGTCTTTCTAACATCCTCAAACCTCATACCAGGACTCTTCCAGCAGCTTTCCATGTGTTTTCGGCATGTACGTTGTATCTAAAGCCTACGTGTACCCATAGAACAACAAGAATGTGATTATTCCTTGCCACACTTTATATGAGGACATTCAACAGTCGCAATGCATATCAGATTTAACTGAGTGTTTGACCGTTTCTGACAAATCTAAGTGAGTAGCAATGCTCTCGCACAAATGAATTAAACCTTTGGAATTATTACGCTTAACAACATTTCAGACAATAACATGTTGACCACAATGACCTTTGACCTCCACCAATATAAAATGAACAAGATTATTCCATTTTTCCCCCCTTAGTTCCCAAAAAAATATTCTGGAAGGGCTGTCAATTACAGTTTATTACTGACATATTATCTTCTTTGAAGCTTCATCATAGTAATTGCCTGCATTTGTGACATTTACTGATCACAAATGGCCAAAGACTAGTGTTGATTCACATGTATGCGATCAAATGACAAGCTACCCTTACTGGTTATCTACTGTGACATCAATTTCAAAAGTTTACATGGTGATAAATAAACCGAACAAGGCCGTCTTTGATCAAGTTAGATACCATATAGAAAACTTTTCTGCCTGCTTCATTTTCATTCATAATGTATTACTGATACTGCACATGCCACCAATAGGTCATGTCGAATGCTAATCTGTTCTTGATGATGAGTAAATCAAATTCCATTATGTAATTGAGATGTAATGCATTGATATCCGTCTCTTTGAAAATTCAGCAGGAGTACAAACAGACATGTCAGAAGAAAAAGTATCAACTTGCTGATTTGAAATAATTTTTTTTTTTCTCACTTGAGACCTTCCAACCGGAAGTATAAACCTGACCATCCAGCCAGAAGGAGACAATGACTAAAGACAATAAAAAAAAAACAAAGGATTTACAAAACACACCTTACTGTAACATCTTACTTACGTATTATCACATTTAAAAATTAATTTCAATACAAAACACTTATATTCAAAAATTCAACCAAATAATGATAATAATAATAATTTAACAAGTAGTCGGTTACATAACATAATGGTCGTTATCAGGAGATAAAACCACACCCTCATCTTGAACAAAACAGATATACTTGAGGAGCAAACATGCTGTAGTGATACATGGTGGATGCAACAACTTCCCTATCCAGTTTAAGATGCAACTGTCTTCACAGGTATTTCAAAAGTCATTCCAACAATTCTGCCGGCTTTCCATAAAAAAAAACTTGGCAATCGTCTTATTGGAATAACACTAAATGTGTGTGACTGCTCGTTAAAATTGTAATTATCTATAGTCATATCAATCAAAATGTGTTCAACATAACATGAATTTTAGTTCATTGAGCAACTGCTATGTTATTAGATGACTGTACCCTGAAAAGGGGTTACTCAACCCAACCTCTAACCCCCTGCATTCAAAACATTTCAAACTAACCTTCTGATAAAAAAAAATAATACCTTCACACAAGAAGTAGTAGAATAAAAGAAAACCTTGAATAATTTTTGCACTTTTGTAATGTTGTTAACAGTTAGTAAAATTAATAAAGAGTTGTTTTTGTCAACATAATTCTGCCCACAACTCACAGCCTCCCTGATATATCAAAATGACTTTCAAGAAGATAGTTTATTATACGATAAATTATTAACTGCCTAATCTAGTGATTCAAATTCTAGCTGATTAAATATCACTTACTAAAATAACTTTTGTAAAGTTTACAAGAAGTTTCCTTCAATCTCCGTTCTCTTTCCCTGACACGGAGCAGCCAAGTGCGTTCGTTTCAGAACAATCTCCCGTTTTTATTTTATTTTACTTTTTTATCTTTCTTTCATCCTTATATCACAAATCAACAGTATTTCAGTTAATTGGTTATTAAGTTTGCACACGATGAGGCACTGACCACCTTCTCAGAGATAACAATGACAACTAACTACACTCTTTACCTACAAAACATGTCATACACAATTGACAGAAAGAATAAGTGGAAGGAGAAGGGGGGAAAACAAAACCCTTCTCACACCCCACACTAACAAAGAAAGAAAAAAAAACAATAAGAGAAGGAAAAATGGTAAACTTTCAATTTGGAGACAAGAGTAAACATATCTCTTCCTGATTTAAATACAAAATACTGAAGGAGCTAGTCAAGACAAAACACAAGGGTAAAGTAGAATCTTGCATTGTGGGTAAAAGTTAAGGCAACTCAGCAGAAACCAACCACGGGGGTCTTATGCTTATCCTTACTATCTCCATGGCAACAGCTCCATGCAAAAAAAAAGCTTATAATAGTTTACAGAGAAGAGGTCACCGATGTTTATTTTTTATATCAGCCTAAGACCTTTTACCGATGCTCCCTGGTATTGGCTTTGTAGCAGTCCAAACGACTTGAAATGAATGAATAAAAACGAACAGGTTGTACAACACCTCAGTTTGATAATACTGTAGGGTAACAATTCCTCTTCCAAATAAAGCCCAACTTCTATTCCTCTGCTTAAAATGCCCAATGGACAGGCAGGGGTTCACCTCTTGGCTATGTTGGGATCTCTGGCTGTATCAGACAATTCTTTCTCATCCCCCTCTCTGCCCCTCTCTGTCAGAAGACACCCTCTTTGGAGAGTAAAATGGGGCCAAACCTCTCTGATGTCAATCCTCACCTTGTCAAGTACAACCAAGCTAAGCAGATTTTCGTTCTTTCTCTCTTTCTTTGATTTTTTGCTCACCCCGCTACTTTCAGAGTCACAATTGACGAACATCCCGAATGAAACCCTGCCATGGTCGCTGAACATCGATGATGGAAAAGGTTTTACGCGATAGATAGAATCGTTTAAACCCCTCTGGCCATCATCCAAATAGCCTTGTCGCTTTGAAGACCAACGTTTTTTTGTTCCCAGATTGGAACTCCAGCCTTGAATATATATGTCTCGGTTTCTAACTTTATTGAATAGAAGTCTGACATTTTACCATTCCTGTCTAGAATAAGAGGAGATCCAATTTGGAAGATGATAATGATAGCAGGCACCTCCATCTATTAACCGTCTTCTTTAGGCGGTGTAAACCAACCTGTTAACAAAGAGACGAGTAGAATTGTTATTTACACCAGAAAGCCAACAGGCTTTGGCGATTATTTGCCACAAACTTTATCGGAACATTTAAATTCATTAAAACAAAATTCAAAATATTTCACACTACGGACGAGACTGTCATAGATTTACCATTGCTCTTGCATCCCTACTTATCAGGTATGAAGGTCCGTCAAGCTTTGACCATCTTCTTCTTTTAACCGTCGTATGACCTTTGACCTCCACCATTTACAGTACCATTCTTGTACTTACTCAGGTGGATCTACATACCATGGCATAAGTTCATGCAAGCTTTACTTTTGGAGATCTGAAGCTTAGAACATACTTCAGGCTTTGATCTTTGTTGACTTCAAGGATCTTTAACCTCTACATAAACAGGAGTCTTGTACGCACTACGTCTGACCTACAAACCCAGTATGAATTTCGGCCATTGTGCACTTTTTGTATTATTGTGTTTACAAGCCAAGAAGGTCACACACACACACACCCATGTTTGTATTACATTCAGACCGAGGACCCCATTGTATTTTCCATTGTTCAAATCCACATACCCTAACCTTAACAATACTCCATAAAATAGAATTCTTCCGAGGACGTGGTGATTCTTTAGAAATCACAACCGAGGACCTGGAATTCTTTTGTTCAAGTCCTCGGTCAGAATACAAAACAAACGCACGCATGTCATCATCATTACAGAGGGTCCTTAACATTTGCAAAACAGTTACCTGGAGTACAACTACATAAATTGAGGACAGAAAACACAAATTTTCTAACTTGAAAAGAAAATCAGTCTACTTTTGCCACAAAGAGTAAATCTTTCTAAGGAATAAGAAGAAAGGAATTAAGTACACGATTCCTTTTTGGATGTTTTTCATTGATTGCCTTCATTTCACCTCTAACCTAAAACTAACAAATATTGACTCACTACCTCCTCTTATATCAACAGCCAACGTTTACAATTTAATGAAAGCTACACACGAGACGTCTCCAAAGTTCCTCTGCTGGGGGGTGAAATGTCAACTCACCATTTTTTTCGTGAATCTGTACAAGAGATCTGAAAGACTGCTGTGCTTTGGCTAGGCTGTATTGCCTCTGTAAAACAGATAACATCATAAGAAAAGAAATGAAACAAAAATAAATATGCAATAGAAATCAAACCAAGCAAAACAAATCAGAAATAAAGGAACAATTTTTAGGGCATAAACTATTTGGAAAAGAACGAACGAAATCGTCAGCACAAAAGACAGTTATATTTTTACTACTAACTGAGCTCAATGAAAATTTTTGTGATGAAGTTGAGAAGGTTTTTGTAGCATACAACAGCATCGGCAGCGGCTCATTCACTGAATCTAGTGGAACTTGTCATCTTCACTATTTAATTACACTTGATTTTCATGATACTGTTTTAGTTCAAGTCTTTATTTTACATTTTGACTACATCCAGTATTATCATTCCACATGTTTTGTCTCTTTTGTGAAAAATACCTTTGCAGCCCCAAATTGTATCCTGGCTTTCCCTTTCACCAGAGTGGCAGCAATTTGAAGGATGACAGCTTCGATCGTATAGGCACTACTCCAGCCCTGCTTGGTCAACAGCTCCATACAAATTGCACCTCCCAGCAAGACATACCCGCCATTGAGGACCGGAAACACCACTCGTACAAATGGAGGTTCAAATGGAAAGGTTTCCTGCAACAAACGAAAAGTTAAAAGAGAAAGTTAAATGCAACCAGAGATGAACAAGTGCATTGAATTTAATGATATAATTAGTTGCAATTGTTAGGCAATGGATATCCCCAAAGATTCCTTTGTTGAGATAATGTACCCACAAGGTTTCAATTTAATGATTTCTGTTGACCTCTACTACAAACAATGGGCTTCATATACTCAAGAAAGTATGATATCGATACAAGGTTCCCTTTTTGAGGTATCATGTTTACAGGGTTTTAAAATGGTGCCTTTCATTGGCTCCAACTAGTCCATATGTGAATCCACAAGCAATCCAAATGCCCCTTTTGAGATATTACGTTTACAAAGCTTAAACATTTTGACTAATGCTGACCTCAAAACACGATTACTTACATACAGTACATACACACATACATATTCCATACATACACATGTGCTATCATGATTGCGAAGGTTTACCCACTCCACAAATTAAAAGAAACCACTTAAAGATCTGAAAGGAAACAATGTAAATATCATGGCAAACTGAAACAACAAACTTAGTCCTAATAACCATTTGCTGAAGTATACTGTGTTTAGGTATGTTTAACAGTTGTACATTAGTATCTGTGTAAGACAAGTACAGTTTGTTGCTGAAATATACTGTGTTTAGGTATGTTTAATACTAGTTGTGCATTGGTATCTGTTTAAGACTAGTACAGTCTGCTTGCTGAAATACACTGTGTTTAGGTATGTTTAACAGTTGTACATTAGTAATTGGTCAAGACTAGTACACTCTGTTGTTGAAATACACTGTGTTTAGGTATGTTTAACAGTTGTACATTAGTCATTGGTCAAAACTAGTACAGTCTGCTTGCTGAAATTAATGTGTTTAGGCATGTTTAACAGTTGTACATTTTTCCCAATACGAAAACGTGTAAGACACTTTGGTGGTAAAATAAGAAGGTCACTGGGGGTCAGTGAGGGTGCACAGTGTTAAAAGATTACCAGGGCATACTAGACACGGTAGAATGCGGTGCTAAGGTTGTGGGGAGACAGGTAAGCGGGGAGCGAAGTAAATATTGGTATGTGATCAAGACTAGCACCGTCTGTTAAGAGTAACGGACAGGTTGACATATTGACTGTGAGCATTGAGACTGATTACCAAGTCCCTTCCCCTAACAAATTTTCTTAGATTTGCGACTGACAATCCATCAATTTGTGGACATTCAGTGATGATAACCAGAGTCTTTGTTAATTCAAATTAAAAATGTAACCAAAAATGGAGAACAATGATAGTGATTTTTCCAAATAGTAATGTGCTGTGCAGATGTGCTAAGGGACCTATCAAGGCACATGCTCTTTAAATGGAAATCCAATTTAAGAAGCTACTCACTCTAGTCAATTCTCATTGGGACTAATTAGCAGCATACAAATGAAACAGCACAAATTCAATAGACCACACACAGTCTCATTGTTCACCAAAGATTCTCAGTTAAGACAACATTATAACATAACTGTTTCGTTGTTGTTAAATTAACTTTATTTTGATGGATTCAATTGGCCAGAATGAAGCGAAACTGATCGGATCTTACAATACAGGTATTCACAAATTTCCGGCCGTTTTCTTTTAAAATGACTGCAATGACCGATGAAGCTTTTTATGACATTCAACATGAAGTTCCACGAAAAATAGCTGGCAATTTAGTCTTGTGGGTTTGGGCTGATAAATACAGCTAACATTCTTGTAACGATGAATAGAGGCAGCATTTTAGGGTTGACATGTTTTTACTTCAATTGTTGATATGTGTGTAGACACATGGTATCTTTTGTTTTTGCGCTATGGGGTATCACTGTGCAAACATTCTGACAAAGGCACATAATATTTAAACATTACTGGATACCTAACTAGGCATCAACAGGGTTATACAACCATTTGGATTCTCCTAATTAGTAAGTTAAAATAATCATTTAATATTCAATTATTCAGATATTTGTGAAGTAAAATGCCCTATATTGGATCTCAGTTGGCCTCTGAAGTAGCATATCAAGATACAATAAGTCTACTCTACCTTAAAGGTCATGTTGAGAAGAATATGATCCTGACCGCCTTTCTTCTGAAGGTCACGCAAATCCTTCTGAAGAGGGCTTTCCTCATCCACCCTAGCGGTAAAAAAAGCGGGAATAAAAGAAAGAAAAGAAGTTGAGGGAACAGTACTAGAGAGAGGGAAGAACTAAAAAGCAATAAAATGGTTACCAAAAACACAAAAACCATAGAGGACTTTCCTTTTCTGAGTGATTTATAAGTGATCAAGTCCCTATGAAAACAATGAAACTTGAGAGAGATGTTATAGTGGTGGATACTAAGCTCTGATAGGAATCTTAAAAGTCTTTGAAAACTTTGTCTATCAAAGATGAGACGCACTATCAATTTGTAATTTCCACCGAGCGATGCAGAAACATTTTCAGCACGAGAAACAGTCAAGATTTGCCATAAAGAAATTGCAATCAAATGGTTTCTTTAAAAGTTAGGTAAATATTTTGGATACTGACTTTTGACATTTGCAACCAGTTTTGTTTTAGGACCTTGTTCGGTGACATCTTTACTATTTGCATAGTGGATATGTACTGATGAATATTCATAATAGAATGATTCAACCAATAGTAGCTTCTCTTTCAAGGATGCAACCTTGTGGATCATCAGACACTGAATCTAAACAGATGCTAGAAAATTTGATGACAAAAATCGGACTCCAGCAGGAAATAATTTAGTATTCAAATTTTGCATAGCAGTTATGACAGTTCTGAACTTTCTCTCTTATGAAAATAAAACAAATTAATCATAAAAAGGTTCCTTTGTACAAACACTGCTGTACATCTTTGTACTTGTATAACAATTTGCTAATTTTGTGAAGTTAATAAATGTTCCCCATGTTCCCCAGTCCAAGCAAATATTGACATTGGGAAACAATTTACTTGGCAAGTATACAAATAAAACAACACAGGAAGACATGGTTTTGCCCTCTGTAATCGACTTACTTGTATATTCTTATGTTCCAGTCATATAGGCAGTCGTTGACTAGTTCCACTGAGTACATTTTGCTCTTTAAGTTTTGTGACTTGTATATATCCTTCACCTCTTTCATGAGTCTATCTGTGGCCTGCACTGAACCAGTTGTTGTACCCTGAAATTAAGGGGGTAAAGAGGGAGGAGGGGGACAATAAGAGAATAGTCAATATCTGTCCATAACACTCTATCCCTGCCTTGTTCTGAAAATGTACTGAAAATTGATAACTGAACAAGAATGGATCTGTTTTCCAATGAGACATTCTCCAACTACATTCACCAAATTAGAGGCACATTTGGGTATTTACCTTAAAACTGACTGGTTTCCTGAGCAATGACACTATCATCACACTTGTAATATCTATGTACAACCTATCACAATGATAACCTGACTCTTGCAGCCTAACCACTGCCAGATTTGTAATACGCATATAACTTCATGAGTATCAGTAAAAGTAGAATTCCCGCTGATATAAGTATGAGTACAAGGCTCTAAGCCTTAGTACCAGTATATAATTTGTAGTAGGATCAATACAAGATTTCCCAAATGCCCACATCAGTGTACAAATCCATGAGTACCAGTGCAAATAGAATTCCCACCTGATGTGAGTATGAGTACAAGGCTCTAAGCATGAGTACCTGTGCTTAATTTGTAGTAGGATCTGTACAAGATTTCCCAAATGCCCACATAAGAGTACAAATCCATGAGTACCAGTAAAAGTAAAATTCCCACTTGATGTGAGTACAAGGCTCTAAGCATGAGTACCAGTGCTTAATTTGTAGTAGGATCTGTACAAGATTTCCCAAATGCCCACATAAGAGTACAAATCAAAGAGTACCAGTAGAAGTAAAATTCCCACCTGATGTGAGTATGAGTACAAGGCTCTAGCCATGAGTACCGGTACTTAATTTATAGTAGGATATATAATAGATTTCCCAAATGCTCAGGTACGAGTACAAATCCATGAAGGGCAAGTACAAGTAAAGGCAGCAATACTAGAATACAAGTACGGCATCACTACAACAGCTCTGACCCATTTATCAGCCAAATCTCTCTTCATTTGTCATATCTACCATTCTAACTCTACCACATTATTTCAGTAGTCTTATCTTTCCTCCAAACTGATGCACTTTTCTACTCAAAATTACCCCAGCATCAAATCCATAATCAAAGTCCATCTCAACTGCATTTGAAACATTTTTTGCAAGCCAGTCTGATTTTTGTTTTAATTTTGGAATTTATTTGTCTCGTAACATCGATCGAACGAACCTTTTGATAGTCTCTCCTCTGATTGGCTTGAAGTTTTGTCATCATTGCATAATAGCTCTCATCCATATCCGTGTCTTCAGTTTCCTTTTCTGACCTGTAGAAACATAATTTTGTATTTTAAAAGGTCGTCTGTATCCTCCATGATTATTTGCATACTACTACCAAGTTCTTTGAAGACATTGGAAGTGGGTCAAACAGCAACATCATTTGTCTCAGAGAGAGAGAGAGAGACAACAGCATCAAAGGGTGCCCACAGAGGTTCACACCCCAAGGGATACCAATTCAACAATAATATCAACTGAACTGAAGTTAGCTGTGACATTCACTTGCTAAACAGCCAAATTCTGCCAGGATTCAATGATCATACTCTGTAGTTTTGATGAGATATCTGTTTTGACACCTGCGGTTTTTAGAAAACACAAAACCAAAGTTTACCATGGAAGATACACAAATGACATTTGACCTCAAAAGGTATTACACAAACTTAAAACCTCCCAGTGCTCTGAAAAAAACAATTATGGGTAAACTTTAGTCAATCCCTTTAAGATTCATTCCTGTGGAATGAGAATTTTTAAAAAAATTTTAAACTTTCAAACAACGCCCCCCCACCCCCCTCCCCAAAAAAAACCCTTCTTTGCATTAACATTATTGAACAACCACAAACAACCTGACAGCCTTTTTAAAAGTTTTTTCAAAATAATGACCAAACATGACACCTACTGTACACTGTATATAACCTTTGATTTAACATAATAATAACAACGATATTTTTGCCGAAGAGTTTTCAGGGCTTTAGGATTGATATCTTTGGAGAGTGACAATGGTTGGTTACCTTGGCTCCTCCATCATATCGTAGTGGTCCAGACAATCGTCATCCTCATGGTCCTCTTCATCTTCTCCATGGGCGCCCTCTATTTCATCTTCATCAGCACTTGCCATGTCATCATCATGACCCTGTGTAATATAAACAAAAATAAAACTTTTGTGTCATGAATTTCGGATGCTTTACAAATTATGAAGCCTTTTGAGTATATACTATACATCGAACTTCTAAACTTTTAACCTTTCACATCTAAATCAAGTTTTCACTGGCATTTTCCAGGAATTACAAACACACATCAGTTATTGTACATGCTATCAAGAGCAGCCCAATAATGTTTGCTGGTATATGAGCAGTAACACAGCCCGGCTTCTGCTATGTACGGAGAGCATGCCGATTCCTTGACTGATGATTGTTAACCGACTTAACATGTGTTTTTAACTTCTTAATGCTCTTAACGCTGAAAATTTCCAGTGCTTTTCGTTCTTCTACTGTCAAACAGCAGAATCCACTGGCATTTAGCCAGTAGATGGCCCAAATTTGGAGGCATTGGACCATTTAGGTGTGTGCTAGAAGAGAATTTTGGTGGTGTGAGGGCATGCCAAATAGGTGAAAGTACTAAATATCTCGACATGATCCTAGTATGGGATTTCAATGGTTATACCTGTATATAAGGACAGTTGTTCAATTATTGCAATTATTGTAAGTTACTGTAGGTAATGTAGAAAGGATTAAACATGTGTGGGAGACTATGTAAGAGAGGGGTGATGTAAATGTAAAAGTTTTGTTCACACAACCCAATTCCTTTTGCAGCTTGCCATGACAGAGTGTCATGTTTTGTTCACTAATCAAGAAGGTACAAGTTGAACCAATGTATTTTCAACTTCTAATACAGGACCTGGACTGAAACTTTAAAACAATTACAGTACTTGTTTGAAGCTTTAGACTGGGATACAATCAAGAAAAGAATGACATCACATAGTATCAAACCTCCTCATTTATAATATAAATAACAGCCTTTCACAACTTACTACACTATACTTGATATACTCTTTAGGCGGTAAAATGAGGTGGAGGGAAATTGAGCGGTCAGTACCGGTCACTGACGGTTTACAGCGCCAAAATAGTTGAAACTTCAAGCTCGACACGGTGGAGCAATATGGCTGATGTTGTGAGGAGACAGGTAAGCGAGGCAGTGAAGTATATATCACAGATACACCTGACACAAGTCCAGGATGGGTGGACAAAAACACAGCTTCAATAATTTTACTCGACAAAGATTGTCAAGGTTCTGGCAAGAGTGGGGGGGGGGGGGGGAGGTTACTTGTGAATTCAGTACAGTACTAACAGTATGTTTATAGCAATGCGACAGGTACAACCTGTTTGTCAAACCAAACCTAAACCGTGCTTACCTCGTCTGGTAGATGCTGATCAAGGCTCTGTAAACTTGGAGGCTCTGAAACATTGTGAAGTTTGCACAATTCCCGCACCAAGTGTCTTGTCATTCTGGATACCTACAAGAGACGATCAAAAACCAATGTAAATTATGACTTTTTGCCATGACTGAATAAAAGATATATTTGGGGGATGTTGTTTTTGATTTGTATAGAATATATACCATAAACTATGCCTGCAACAAAGAAAACATTGTTGTGTGTAGTCACATGAACAACTTACAAAACCAAGAACAAGGCAGAATTACAGTACTGAAAGAAGCAATGATATCATGGTTGGAATACGAAAACAGATCTATGTCAATCAAATAAATTTCCTTAAAATTTGGTAAAGGGGAGAGGGGTGATCTGGCACATAAACAGCCATATCTTCATGTACTGTACTTAAAGTAACAGTACTATCTGACAGATTATACTTTAACAAAAGTAATGTTAAGATAAAAGGTTTATCGTAACTGATGCAATCACAGATACAAGAATTGGAAAATGATTTCACATGGTATCCAGCTTAAAAAAAAAAAAAACCCATAATTTGCCAATACTGATATTGGTTACTGTAAAATACAGTACAGTAAATTTGTTGTACAAAGTACTTTGGTGGTGATAGAAACTATTTTTAAAAGTTTAAGGAAGTGGAAGGACCTGATGATGCTACTGTCGTAACTAACATTGGTTCATTGTGTTTGGTTTCTTTAAGGTCGTCTTACAGTACAGTACTGTAGGTCGACATAGACGACTATGCCTCATTACTCATCTTACAACCCATAAAATCCTTGAGATTGTCAGAGGGACATCTAGTGTATTTACAGGAAAGGTACCAATGGTTCTGTCCTACCATCCACTTAAACAGCTGAAGTTACTTTTACCACAAGGCACCTGAGATATAACCTGCAAACTTGCCTTTCAAACCTCAGACGTGCTTAATGAAGAAAACACACGCTTACAGTTTAAAGCTTAACATGGAAAAGAAATTTTAGGCTTTGAGGTTTAAATGTTCTGGTAAGGTGATTACGACATCAATTATAGTATCTCCCATACAAGGAATAGTACAGTACAGTTAAACTACTTTCCCCACTTCACTTGAGCTTGCTGACAACTACAGTACCGTAGTATTAAAGCAACTTGCCCAAGAATATCTTAGCAAAGTTCTAATTTGTACAGTTACTGAAAGCCTCCCTGTAATCAGTTTCTTAAGTTACTAATTACTGGAACAGTTTAACGATGTACATCCAGCGAGGAACTGCGTAGACCGAGTGCAGATTCGTGAAGCTGGCGTCAACCACCCCGAGTGGAGACGACTGAAAATGATACGACACTTGGCTGCTGCTGCAACAAGCACCAGTTAGTCAATATTCATATTAAACATGACGCACTGCTGTATGAGTGACTGACGCACTACTATGGGGATTGCCTTAATACACTAGCTATATGATGTACCGTCTTAGTGTAGGCTTGAAAAATGAAAGTCTTGAATAACTGAATGGTCGAGACCATATACATCTTTTAATGACAGTGATTTGGTTGAGAAGTGTCACAACGAGTCAAGCCAATAATGCAGCCAGTCTGTGAATCAACAACACCACTGTCAGGGCCAATTTGTAAGATGGTTGTACTGTAATCCCAAGACAACCAAATGTCTGTTGGGAGGACCACAATTAGCTGTGGAGGCTGTCCGGGGTTGGAGGGGGTAGAATACTTGTCTAGATATTAAATTCAGACTACAATGTAACTTTTAATTATCGGCTAAATTTAGAGGACTTTATAGGCATGGTAGAAAGAGGTGCTGAGGTTATGAGAAGACAGGTAAGCGAGGAGCGAAGTCAATCTAAATACCCCAAATAGGTTCATCAAATTGTAAATTGGTATCATCCTCCATTAAACTTTGGAGGTACTGAAATAAAACACACACAAAGATAGTGGGAGGCCCATGATCCAGCTGAAGGGGATTTTAACTGACCCAGAGCTGGAGCTTTATGTACGACACCTACCCATCTCCCCTTCAATCTGCATTACATACAGTTCTTTTGTTGCTAGTTTGCAACATTTTTCATACAATCAAATTTGTTGTTATGACGACCAAAAAGTTAGACCTGGTTGTTGGACCAACACCCAAAGAAACTTAAAATTCAATCCATACGAGCTGTTTAAAAGTGGCAGCAACATACTATACTATACTCTAAAAATTGCTTCTTACTGAAGCATATGACCTAATCAAATAGAATATGTATTTGTACCATATATACTACTGCATGTCAAAGCTTTTAATTAATTGATCACAATTTATACTGGAAATTGCTTTCCCTGTTCTTATCACCTTAGACTTTTAATGGTACTCTCCAATGCAGTACAGAGCCTGACTTTAATAACAGTTTAAATTAACCAGTATTGAAAACTTCCAATTAACAAGACTGTACATGTATTTCAATGAGCACTTACAATATAATAATGACAGCAATGACAACATTGCTGTCTGGTCTGTCTCTAGTAATGAAATAAAACTGCATACTGTTACCGTACCGTTTAACATATGAAAAACCTGAAAATTAATTTCACGTTTTTATTAAACTGGATTTGGACATGGTTTCCCCATTTTTTACTTATTTCTTAAACAAGGCCAGAATTCAGTGAGTAAGAGACTTCATAATAAATTCACTCGTAAATATTTCTTCATGTGAGTGCAAAATTTGAACCTGACTTTCTACAAAATAAGGTAACCTGAAACTATCAAATTTTTCAAACGCTCTCAAAGGACTGTAAATATAATTATTTCAAAAGTATAATTTCAAAAGTACTCGACGAGCTCTGCAATGGGAAGAGCAAACCGCAGATATCATCCACTCACCAATCCTGCTGCAAAGGGCATTGAGTATGGGTTTTCCATATACCTTGACACACATGAAGTATTTTATACTGCAGTACTGGGTAATGACAAAGAGCTTCACAGAAAAGGTTTGGTTGGGACTGTTATAGACTTGTACTTGGACGGTAGGATGGTCAACACACAGACTACCTCTCTCTATACTGTTTGTACAGAATGAGTTTATACAGTAGCTCAGAGAAGCTACTGCAGTGATGCATAAAGATATGTAAATTTACTATATACTGTACATGGTACACCATCGGAACCTCTGAAGAAACTCAGAGAGAGGATGTAAGCAAGTACAACCGTTAGGTGGATTGACAAATTGATACCACTTTGATGATGATGATGATTTTTATCTTAATATTATTGTAATGTTGAACAGGACTTTGATCTAACAGTGGATAATTGTTCACACTATAACCTACTGTTCAGCATATTTCTATCAGACTGTGGTACGATGAACAAAAAACACCAGGGATCATGTCCCATTCGTCCCCGTTCAGAATATTCCATTATAACACTACAGTAAGTATGGGTGTTTGTATTCATGTCGAATCTGAACCAGTTGATGTACTGAACGTTGTACAATCTAACACAGTCGGCAGTCGCTGTACTAAACGTTGTAGTCAGGTGGTAAGAACAACTTTAAACCATCTGAGTGATATGGAGTATTTTGGAGTGGAGTGGAGCTTTTTTTTGTTTTATAGTTCTTGGGGGGTAGGGGGGGGGGACTGGGGGAATATTTCCTCTCCTTTTAAGAGTAATAGTAATTTCTTTCTTTCAATATTATTTTGGGAGGGTGGGGGGGCGTGTTCAGACGTGGAGTTTTGGTATCGGAAATAGAGTATTTCCTCTCCTTTTTTAGAGCCATAGTAACTTCTTTTGCACTTCATTCTGAGGCAAATGCCCACCCCCTCTCCCCCATTTTTTGATTATCCCGCCCAATGTTTTTTCAAAATTGTGGTTTTAGTAATGGACCCCTATGGTGGATCCATGCAAATGCCCCCCACCCCCTCCTCTCAAACAAACAGTCTGCCCCTCCAAATTTGACAAACTGGCTATGGGCCTGCTTGATAGCATCCACCACAGACTGTGAGTGGTATAGCTACAGTAAGTCCAGCAATACTTTGTCAACAAGCAAAGAAGCAACTGATGTACCTTGATCTGTTTCGGGGAGGGGGGGGGGAAGGGGGAGCCTGTCACAATAAGCTGTAAAAAAACATGGGACAACTGAAATGTCATCAACAACAAAAATTGTACCTAAATTCATTCGATTCCAAGGCAAACTTACCCTTGGTTGTATTACTTTCATACATCTTCAACATCTTCAATTTCTGAAGGTTGTCCGATTTTAAAACTCATTATAAACCATGATTTTAATGCAAAAACAGACACGAAAACCGAACCTTTTTTCCCCCGGATCATTATCACTGTAACATACCATAATACTGTCATAATAAGCCAAAGATTTTAATGCAAATTCCACACGGAGGCATAATATATCACAATACAGTCCCAACCTTGATTTCAAATACGTTTGAGAAAATGAGTGAAATCTGTCACCAACCTTTACTATTGTTAACCTTGACGCCAACTTATTATCGAATGGTATAGTCCAAAATGAAACAACCGGCGAACACAACGAATGGGATGAATGATCCACCACCAGAATTAAAACTATATATCAGTAGTATGTGGATTCACATATATCATACTAATATGAAATGTTAACAACAGCCATTATATGTTTCAGTATATGTGTAAAGTATAAGAACCAAACTGTGTGTTCTGTGATTACATATATTTATGATTTGGATATGACTGACCTTAGCAACCATATGTCCTTCTATCATTTTGGGGCAATGCATACAGATACTAAACTTCCTTACAACAACCTTTAATATTACCTCATTGTATTAACAATACAGTAGGTCATATTGTATAGACAAAAGGCCTAGGCTACTGCTCAGTGTCTCCACTACAACACACAATTTACAGTAACACGAACAGTGCTATGTACATATTGAGAGAGTACTAAAGAAAGGACACATTCTTTGACATGTCCTGTAGCAAAAACACCAGGGTGTAATATGGTATTTTATGAACAGATAGAATTTTTTGCACAAGCTTCTATTCAGAGTTTGTGGAAATTGTGGATGTGTACAGACAGCCCAGAGAGGTACAACAGAAGAATCCTATGACTTATACTGTATGTATGCTGTATGATGTATACAGTGAGTGATGGGACAGTTCTGAGTAGATCATCTACTGTACAGAGAAGGACAAAGTATCCTTTGTTATACCTTTACCTCCATGGTTATATAATATGTTAGTATTATCAAGTTTATTTCCCTTTAATACTGTACTGTTCAAACCGTACAAACAGTCAAATGGATTCAAGGATTATTTTCACCCATTATTCACATCTTCAAGATCTATAGGAGAGTTTCTTGTTCTGTGAAGAATATACATATGCAAAGGACATACATATGGGTTCCGTTTCTATACAGTATATCTATAACACCATATGCCATATGGTACAGTAATAAACATGTCCACAGTGAAACTAACAAATTTAATGGGAAGAAGGGAGGAGCATTCAAAGATGATAGCCTTACTGGCTTGTTGATATCCTCTGAAAGATTTGAGGCTTCAGTAGTCAAGTTTGCAAAACAGTGAGAGTTTACATCTCTAATGCAAAAATCAATACTGCTTAACTATCTACAGTAGTACAGTACTGAATACTGTACTTTACCAGTTCTACAGTTGTTCAGTACTACTGCAGTTCACCCTTATATCAATAAACACATTGAACCTTTGTCATGTGGTCAAAAATATTTGTCTTTCAAAGTGCTACTGCACTCATAACTTTAACAACAAGTAAATTCAAATAATGAATTACACAAGTTACAACCCCCACATACTTTCGTAACCTTCATCATCATAAAAAAACAAGTAACTACAAACACCAATGCATGCTATGCATGGGCCTTTGTGTCAGTCAGTAATAATGTTATGTACTCTGTGTGTCATCTTCACACATATTGTTGAACACAGTATGCATGGACAGTACTATGGCTATTTATATCTCACTATGTATGTGTGTATGTAAGTGTTAATGTAAGTGTGTATGTACATATGTATGTGTATATAT
>JAIPMN010000231.1:0-27375 GCA_020650975.1 Apostichopus californicus | reverse complement strand
CCGTGCTAGAAAAGGGGGTAGGCCTACGTGTGTTGTGGTCAAACGACTCATACTCTTAATCTTTCTTTTACCCTCTGTTGAATTATGAAAAACGATGTAGGCATAGGGGGGCCTACAATTTAAAACTACATTCAATCAAAAACTGTTGAGGAATGAATATTCAGTCTGAAGTATGTATAGGCTACCAAAAGTACAATCATTCATGTACTAAACAGTGCCTGCAAGTGTCTATGAATGTCCGCAGGGATATACCACTTATTAATCAGGAAATTTTGGTGTCTGTCCCTAATCTGGCGCTCCTACAACCACTGAGGGAGGGGTATATATGAGGGCTGCTGATTGAGCTTGAAGTGAAAAGTAAGACCAGTTGCGCAAGATTGATTGATACACTCAGGCCTTAAATATCATGAAAAGCCCCCCAGAAAAAGGCTGTGAAGTTTTGACGCAGTTAGCTAGATCTAAAATATCCATGAAATACTGCAACCTTCGACCACATGTTAGCCTAACAACCACACTAAGTCAATGGGAAATGTAGCCTAACCATCGGTTTGCAAAAAAAAAATGCGTAGCTTTGTCTAGAACTTTCAATTTGCTGGAAATCGACAGTTGTTTGGAAGGTATGTGCTATGTCTTAAAGAGAGAATGTTGTATTTTACGTACACCGTTGCTGTGGCGGTGGATTGAAGGTTTTAACTTTGATTACTTTTCAGCGGTTTAATGGTTTCGTATTTGGTGGTGAGTGATTTTATCCACACACAAAAAAATACATCGGCTTGCTCAGGCTGCTCATAATTATGCCTTTCGTTCTCATCTGCAAGCGGCTCAAATTGGTAAGGTTCTGCACCCCCTTCATTTTCAGAATGTTCGCTTTCACTTTCTATGTTATTTTCATCGTAACTCGAACTCGAAAAAGACAAATTCAACACGGAAGAAGATGATGAATTGTCACTAACGGACACCATTGTGTATACAAATTGTGTGTAACACGACTTCCGCATTTGGTTCATGACCATCGTAGCTTCACGATATGACGTAGCAGAACACATGTGACGTCACCAAGTGCGTGACAGTTTTTTCTTAGAGCGTGGTAAAAAGTACGAACTTTAAAGCTCATTTTTGTGGCGAGGCCAATTATTTTCCAGAGATTTTGAAGTGAAATATTGAAAAAGTGCATACAATATACCCATTTTTTCATCTAACTCAAATATTTTGGATGGCATGGCAGGACCACTTTAAGGAAATTGAGAGGAGTAGGGGAGGGGGGGGGGGCAACTACAGGCCAGAGTAGTCTGGTTTGTAGAATGACAAAAGGTGTAGATATGGTACTCTGGATCATGAGGCTCCACCATTGGGAGCCTTCCTCTTGGGCTTTGGAACCTTCCCTTTGATCCTATAAGCCAGTTAAGATTTCCTGATGTGCATGTGTCTGCTCAGCTCGCTAGGGAATACTTCGGCAGATGCAACACAAAACTTAGAACAAACAGTAGCTCTGATGTCAGGCAATGTCACTTGGTTAGTGCTTTGAACAAAAAACTGTAAAAGGGAGTCACTGTTCAGCTATTCAAGCTACATAGTGAAATTGATTGTTGATTGTTGTGTCAGAGAGAAGATCAAAAGTTCTGAAAGTAGTTGGTCAGCGCTAAGTTGCAATCGTTGTCTTCAATACAGTCCATGTGTGTACTTTCTAAGATATTTTTTTTTATAAAAGTGATATTTGTGTGAGGAATCGTAAATTTGTGTATCAAGGAGCTGTAATTGCGTTTCCTGGTTCTGCCTGGTGACTAGTGACTCACTATCGGAATGGTCCCAGACATTTTACTTGGTAATGCTGTCATTTGTTTTCCTTTTATGTGTTAAGGTAAAACGTCAAGATAATTTAGATAACTGAAAAAGGTAAACATAAGCCCTTAGTATCTGCCCAATGTTTGATTGACCATGTACGTGAAGTGAACTTAACCACAGTTAAAAGTTTTTTATCTGTCGAGACCATAAACAATACTCAAGTTTGTCAAAATTACTTGTAGTGTTACCATTAAATTTTCAAGGCTGACACATTATTCTAGCTCAGAGTTCAATTCGGTATTTTCAGAAAGATTGACTTACAAGTACTTCAAAGTAAACTGAGGCTGATGCTCGATCATCTTCCTATTTTGTGAATTTGTGTATTTAAGACTCCCAGGCCCCAATATTAAGGTTTCTGTTTAAGTCGCAACGACCTTGTGAGGTACAGGCCAGCTTGCAGGTTGTGAGATACAGCCCAGCTCGCAGGTTGCGAGATACAGCCAAGCTCTCAGTTTAGAAGAATAACCAGCTCACAAGTTGCGAGAAACAGTCCAGCTCACAGGGATTTGCAAAATACAGCACAGCTCGCAAGTAGCGATAAACAGATCAACTCGCAGGAATTGCGACTTTTAGGATTACGCAGATTACAAGGAATTGTCAGAACTCGCAGCGGCTGCGTGTTTTGGTCTGCACTTGGTCTGCACTCCAATAGTGTTGTAAATTAGTTAAGCTATGTATTTCGCCCAAAGGTTTATTCCTACCAATTAACTCATTTTTAAAGTGTTTCATCTTTCTTTGGAGGGTTAATTGATGTACATCCTCAACATTATAACAAGAGAAATTGGTACATTTTTAAAAATTTTTTTTTAGATCTTACTTGAAGTCTTTGGCTCATTTTTCAAGACTCTGCATTCTGACTTGACTACAGAGAATTCGGTCGGTGTTACAATATTTAGTAACAGATTTTTATTTTCCAATCCACTTGTTAGTTCTACCCATGGGTTAGACAGAGTGTTGCCATTTATAGCCAATAATGCTAGATAATTTGTCACCATTTCTGTTCACATTTGCTAGCTTTGAAAAGTTCATGGACAGTGGAGTTAGCAAGGGCTCATATAAACACACAGTATCACCAAGTTTCCATAAAACAATCAGTAAATCAGTTGGATGAAAGTTCCAACAAATAATGATGACTTTGATATGTTGGAAGATGACACACTTTCGTTTTAATGTAAGGAACGTAAACTCAGAAACAGTGGACTGAAGAACGAATTAATAGGTATACAATTTGCAGGTTCACTACCTTGATAAACAGCTACCGAACCAGGCAGCATACCCCTTTCCCTTTGACCTGCATTGTGCAATAGGCTGTTGTAAAAACTCTCAACTGGCTTATTAGCGACCTTGATTTGCCCTTGTTATTGGACATTCCTGCATTGCAAGCAACTTGGGATCTGCCGTAACAGTTTCTTTGGAGGGCGGACACATTGATAAGTTCTCAGAAGATCAGTTCTAAGAATTTGTATGCTCAATTTGGGACTGTTGTCTCTGCCTTCTGGTAGACAGCCACTTCTCAATCTCCTTCCAATTTTCTGGGGTGAACAATGTAGGTTGAGTCTGTCAAACAATGTGTCGCCAGGTTGAATCTATCAGATGAAATCACCAGCTGGAATTGTCTTGATTCCGAAAGAAGAGGGCAACCGCCTGAAGGGGTCAGCAGGCGTGCAGTGCAAAAATGGTTACCAATTGTTAGCTAGATAGGTTGAAGTTCATATTATATTGGAGTCAAGTTCAGTCAATCAGATACAATGGGAATGGGGGAAGACAAGAATAAAGGCCGAGATGACTAAGACAAAATCTAATTCAAAAAGATGTTTCTGATGCTGTCACAGAGAACTAAGTTGGAAACAATTCATCTAAATATTAATCTTTGATGTTTACATAGAAACTGTTAAAGTGTCAAAGTTTTTCCTGTATTTCATATTTTATGACTTAATAAGCTTTGATTATATTTAACAGAAAATAGTAAGAAAACTTGATTTGCTGCAAATTAGTAAATCTCTGAATGATAATAAAAAGAATGAATATCAACTTTGAGATTTAGCGTCTAACCAGCTAACAATTGCTTCTTATTTACTGCCATTTTCACTTACCTGGCTTTCCACAAGCATAGCCATATCAACAAACATGTCATGTAGCTCTCGAATGCTAGTCTCTAGCTTGATAATATCATTGTGACGGGCTTCAATGTCTCGTAGGGTTTGCTTAGCTTGTTGAGTATCCATAATAATCTGTAAAGAAGTAAAAGGATTTACATAATCTGGAGTACTAATCATGAAGTTCATCCAATTATGAAGCTTTGGCGATATCATGTTTAAAAGGTTTTGGGACTTTGACTTATGTCGACCACAAATGACCTATGTCAGCCTCAAATGATGTTTGCCCTCTGGGGTATGACATAAAACAAAGCTGTAATTTTTGTTCTTTTTGCTCACAATGGCATTTTTACTGCATATGAAGCTTGTCCTGCATGATTTTGCACTACATCACAAAATTGATGTTGTCACAGATATATTCCCATCATCAAAACACAACTTTGTGTGGTCTCCAAAGTAGCTTGCATAGTTGCCACACTATTTATTCTCATAGTCACAGAAAGTTGCCCTTTTTGTGATCCATAAACAGTGGGCATGTGAGATACATAACTGTTAAAATGAGAGACATGCCTCTCCATTTGACACTTACTCCTTGTGTAAAGATGGCTGGATTTCCACTTTCCAACATATCTTCCAGTTCTTCATCAGTTGTAGATTTACCAGCTGGAAAACAAACAAAGATTGCTTAGTCTCCAATTAGTCCTGACTTTTAAACAATGAACAATAGTTTTTTTTATTCTTCGACTAGCGTAACAGTTTGGTGGTAGCAAGTGGAGAGCAACAAATGTAATGCGTTTGAGAAGATTTGTAAAAGGTGACCAGTTAAAGGACAACACTTTAATACTTTCAGGGATTTGAAACTGATAAGAATTTTTAACTTTTCGATTGGAATTATTATACAGACCATAGCATTCAGGTGAGACAGTTCTAGTATCATACATTATAGAAGATCAAGAGACAACAGCATTAACAATGGGATATGGCTTGTATCAGCATCGAAGGCAATGCCTTTTGGGCTTATGAATGCACAGCCAACCTTTCACAGACTAATGGAGATGGTACTTAAAGCATTACAATAGAGTAAGTGCATAGATTGCTTGTATGATACTGTTCTTAGTAGAGATTTTGTCTACCACCTTTATTCTAACTTACACAAAATTCAACTTTCAATTCAGATAAGTAGGATCAAAGTGTAACTGTCTAAATGTCAACTGTTTCGGAAGGAAGTTTGCTTCTTGGATCACATGGTATCAGAAAGAAGAGTACAGCATGATCCAAAGATTAATATCAGTTATCCAAGAATGGAAGAGTCCATCAAGTTCAACTGACATATGTGCGTCTATAGGTCTGTGTTCTTACTACAGTTGTTTTATTACTGGCTTTGCAACTATCTTATTGTTCAAAAGTAGGAGACCATTTTGCTTCTAGTCCTGAGATACTGTAGTGGTAGCCGGATAACATTTTCATAAAGCCTACACAAACTTGATTCTCATAACACAATCTTTTTTATCATCTATTGATTGTTTTATTAAGGACTCATAGCTGCATCTGTAATGTTCTTTGCAGTTGGAGTGATTTAGTGAGGGTTTTCCATGTGTTGTACCTTTTAGTTTGACCTGAGCCTCAAAAGCACTTTTCATAGTCAGTGATAGGCTTCAAAGTTTTAGCAAATGTTTTTTAATGTCACAAAGTAATTCTTGCATTGTTGGTAACTGCAGTGTTTTTTAAGGTCTGAAAAATGCGGTCTTTAACAAATTTTAATTGTGTAAAATGTTTCTTGGATTCTCTCCAAGATTTTTTGTTCAAAGTACAAGACAGGTGTCAGCGGGTATGTTCAATTTCAATTGTGCTTACGCACTTGTGCAATACAACGCTCAACAAGTGAAGTTTGGCAAATTTGAAGGTTGGTAGCCAATGGGCTTTTGAGCCATCAAGTTAGATAGCCCATATACAGTAATAGGAGCACCAGGCACCCGGTGCACAGGATTTTTTCGAGTCCTGCCTTAATGTACAGATGAACCAAGAAGGGGGAACTGTTCTTGCAGGATACAGAATGTCAAGATGCTTTCCATTATGTAAGAGTCAGTTGGTTAGCACACTTATGTTATCATTTCCCACTACAGTCACCTGTATGTATTATATACTGGTGCTTCCACTTTAGCTATTGGTTGTGTAGTGGATTGTATATAATTGGAACTACATTACTTTCAGGTCGTACATTTGAAAAGGTAAAAAACATTTATATTCCGATAGTCTGTCTATGCCAGATCTACTAATTCAGGAAGTTGAGATACTACTGAATGGTTCACAGAGGTACAAATGGCCTCAAATCCTCACAGATGATTCTAAACAGACAGAAAGTCTGTTTGCTATTAATGTCATTGCTTTTGAAAATTCCTCGATTACAAAGAGAAAATCATGTCAGCTTTACACTTGATCAAAGTTCATCCTTCTTGGTATGAAGGGAACATTAAGTCTGTGATTTGAATTAGATTTTGTAACCTGTTTGTGGAAGTTGTTCATGACAATAAATCTCTACCACAATAGACTGATAATGATGGTACGGTGATGATGGGAAAATACCTGTTCGTAGCCTCATTGCACAAACTCCAGAACTACGAAAGTAATTACTGTATTTGTGCGCTGACCAGTATTACAACTGTTTCACTTTGGCTGAGTTGATTGTTGAAACCAAACTAAATTTATAGCGATATGTTGAGTAAACCTGTTATCTAAGCTTCTTAGAGTATTACTGGAAACTATTTTACCTGTCATCCTTTGCTTTATCCCCTACTGAGCTGCAATAAGCAAATGGAACACAAACTGCTACCTTTTAATAATATGTAACAACACTTGAAAGTTATAATAAAAGTTGATAAACATTTTTTGCCTGTGTTTGGTCTGTTCTGGTCTGCTACAAAACTTCTATGACATCAATAATTCATTGTTATCAACATGGTATACATTCAATCCAAAAGTAGCAATATAGCTAGGCTTGGGCAAGTTCAATTATAAAGAGGAAGTATTAAAAACTAAATAACTCACTTATTTCTAGTTGTCTTTGAATTCTTCCCTTACATCTTTCTCTGTAATCCGTCTGGGTGCTGTTATAATCAGTCATGACTTCAACAAACTTACGGGACAGAGTGGAATGCTGGAAAGTGGGAGATAGAATACTTGAAAGGGTAAGAAAGAAGGTAATGATTACTTGAGAACAGAGCATCTGGCACTGTGCATTCGTGAGAGCTCCCAAGATGTGTATCTGGAAACATTGCTCATTAGCATATATGCATTGTCTGCCAATACAGTAGCCCCCATTCAATATGTGAGCGCTTGTGAGGGTTCGACTATTTTACTATACATCCTTGATTAGGTGATTGGTGTACAGAAATACTTCTAAAAATATAACTGTTTATCATGGTAGCATAGTTTTATCGAAAATAACAAATGAAATTAACGAATAAACGAGGGTATAGTCTACCATCGTCCGAGGACTAGGGTGTGGGGGGATTTGTGTCTGTTTGTGTGTTTTTGCTCAGCAGATCACTAAGCCCAAAGAAATGTATTACTTAGCTAAAGAGCAAACATAAATCAAACTTGAAATGTCAAACTACACATTATTCATGGCCAATCACTCCCTGAGCACACTTTCAAGAGCTCTACTGTGCATTTGCAATTTATGTGCAAACCACAACCACAGATGAGTTGTCCTTTGTCAGTTCTTCATATGTAATCAGTAGGCCAATGTTTTAACTACATGTGTCCTTTATCTACAAGGGCCTTCATCCAATAATGTGCACAAATAAAAATTTGCAAACCCAGGATTCTATGCAAACTGAATTATGCAGCCCTCAGTTGGTGGCAATCCTTATATAGCTGTTTTTTTTAATTGGGTGCGCCAGTCAGAAGCCACAGTAAACTGGTTTGAGTCTTGTTCTAGCCATAAATTTCTTTGTTCTTTTCTACTGTTTAAAATTTCCCAGTCAGTTTTGCATTATTAATTTACTCATATAAACTTGTCAGCTTAATATTATTTCCACATGTTCACTGCTTTAAATCATGTAGCAATACAGCATACAAGTGTTAAGGGCCTAAGTCCCATTATGTTGGGCACGTTGTAGGTGTTCAACTGGGGTTTCCCAGTTCAAATGCATGGCCAATGAACTTGTTAGTAAAATAGTAGTGCCAAATGCGTGGAAATTGTACCTGTGTAAACAATTTGCAAGGTACATACATGCAAGTTTGATAGAATCTCGGTAGGTTGCCATAAACACTTTGAAAGGTAGAACCGTGTCACTTTCAATTGATGAAAAGAGTATGAGTTTTTATACAATCATGTAAACAACGTATATGTGTGAATGAAATTTTGTGAAACTGGTAATTAACTCATAAATCAGGTGGGATACCCTATAGAAAAGCGCAGGAAGATAGAGCGCATTCACAAATGGTTAAAAAAATACCTCAGCAAAAGTTTTGCAATAGAGTTACAAGCAATATTTTATTATGCATATGAAATTTTACAGGCAATGCAAACTTTCCTAATACATAAAGTCGAACAAGTAATATATTACCAACGACGTGACTGAAGCCCTCGATTCATTAACACTTTAGCATCCTTCAAACACTCTTACTGGTTTGGAAATGCTTTGATTTTTCATTACTGTAAATCACAACTATAGAAATCCCATACAATACATGTGTTATCTTGAAATGACCCAGCCATATTAAAGAATTTGGATTTTGTTTCTTCAATTTAATCAATATAAATTTACCTACAGATTTCCCATGTTGTTATTATTTAAATCTGAATTTTCTACCCTGATAGACAACTCGAGGGGCTTTTGAAGAATTTTCACATGGAGGGGGTAGTATACACACAAAATTGACCCAAGTGATAACAGTATCAGAGGTGTATGAAGCTAGGCTATTTCTGGTGGGGGTGGGGTAGGGTTGGAGAAGGTACCAACAGTGCAGATAAATGTCTGGTTGGGAGGCCCCTAAAAGCTAGTGATCTTTGTTTTGTTTCGAGGTTGGGGGGGGGTCAAGATTAAAATTGGTGGAAAATACTGCTCCTCCTAAGCACCACTGTGGCTGCCACTCCATTCAGATATCCCTTATGAGAATTTCAAGCAAACAAAAATGTAAGAAAGCGGTATCACTGAATTTGCCCTTATCCCACATACCACAAGCTACCACTTCAGGATTTTTTTTGCATTTTGATGCAAGTCAGCAATTCAACATTATTTAGTCAATGAGCAATTTTAATTAGACCTAAATATCCTTAGCGTTCGGAGTAAACATGTTAGTATGTTTGTAAACAAGCATTACAAAAAGATAAATAAATAAAAAATGCCATTCTTCCTGCACTCACCTAAAAACCAAAATCAAAGAATTATTGGGTGCATTGCATCCATCTGCAAAAGGTTTGACAAGTTGCAAACATTTTCTTCTAAAAATATCAAAAAAGGTGAAGACCTTTGGTGCTTTTGACAGAATGAATGGTAATTGAAGATCAGCAATCTTTGATGGCTTTTGTGGATCAGTATGCAGCTTTGAGATCCATTGTCAAGGCCCACATGCCCTGTTTGAGTGGTGGAATGATAATGCCTTCATACAAAATCTCTTTGACAAACCCTTGAGTGGTTTCAGATTCAAGATCGGTCTCCAAGACTTGCCTTTCTTTTGCTGTCAAGAAAAAAGATAACTGGAAGAAGGGTCCCTCCTCTCACATCTTCCTAACAACCACTTCCTTGTTCAGGAGTTCCTGGAATGTGGTGTTTGGTAGAGGTCCAAGGGTACTGGGATGAGCTACCTTCCCCCTACCTCTACAGGCTGTGAGGTGAATTCTATATGAAAACCCTCGGATACCACATCCAGAACCAACGAATTGGAACAAAAAACTCTCCAGTTCATTATAAACTTGGCTGTCTCTTTGAAGGCAGTGATGCGGCACCACCTATAGGCCTTTGCCTGGATTGAGGATCTGGATGGCTGGTCACATAAGTTCAGTCTAGTCCTGTCCTGCTGTTGGCTCATTAGGGTGGACACACATGCAAAGTATGACCATACACACACCATCACCAATGAATTCCTTTTGCCTTGGCAAGGAATCAAAAAGACATACTATTAACATACTTCTCCTGAATTACTTCTTCTGAATTTCTCTGTCATCATTCAAAAAGTGTCTGTAACCTTTTGATTCTTTTTTATAAGCCTAGAATCATCATTGCACTTAAGTTTTGATTTCTGAGCCAATGGGTTTCTAAAGTTCATGTTTATGAATTAAACTCTAAACTACCTGTGAGACTTACTTGAGTTTTTCTAATCCTGACATCAGCTGAGTTCATTTGCGAACTTTCTTCTTGCTCTATGCTTTGCTCCATAACTGTCAAGAGAAGAATACCAAATAAAGGACTACATTAGTACTTTAAGATATTATATACATATATGTGTATATTTATATATATATATATATATATATACATATATGTATATATATACATACCGGTTTATATATACCTTACCGGTTTCGAACCTCTGGACATACAATCAGCGTCCATAGCCTAATGAATAGGGTGTCCGCTTACAGAGCGGAAGGCCCAGGTTCGGATCCCGGTGGAGGCTGGAAGTTTTTTCACTGTTCTTGATTTTCCAACTCATTACGATTTTCGTTTAAATATATATACATATAAAAATATATATATTTATATGAAATGGAGGTAAACGACGAAGGCAAATGAATATATATATTTGAAATTGTAATGAGTTGGAAAATCCAGCACAGTGAAAAAACAACACAAGCCTCCTGCTTTATATGCATATTTCAAGCCGACACTTGTGGCTCTGTTGACATCCCTTAACACCTTATTGGACCTGTGAGCCAATGTGTCAGTGAAACCCCAGCAGCTCTAAGTTTTCTCTGGCAGATTCTGGAACCATTGGTGGACAGAATCAAGTCCAGAAATTTCTTCCACTCTGAAACCAGGTGAGGATCCCTTTGGAAGGTGGACCACGGTTAGGCTTGTGTGGTGAGGCGGAAACAGACTTCGCATTCGGCGTCTACCGGGATCACAATTGGTAAGGTTTCTTGGAAGCATTGAGGGCCAGCCTTGAGCCTTTCTCCTCAGGTACCATCGGTAGGGATTGGTTCAGTGAATCCAAGTACACTTTTGACTATCTGAACCACTCTGTCGAAGGCCTCAATTTTAATATCCATGCCCGTGAGTGAGATGTCGGAGTCCTCTGACTCAATTTATTTGTCTCCTTCAAGAGAACTGCTCTGAGAGTAAGATCTTCCCGGCCATATCGGGTGTACAATGATGAGAGGACTTCTAGTTCTCCCAATGGTAGCTCTTGTGAGCTCTGTGGTTCTGAAGCTGTACCAGGACCTGATTTGTCAGGGTTAGGCTTGTCTCTTTGACCGATGGAAGGGACAAGCCGATGAATCAGACGAGGCAGACAATGAAGAAGAGTGACTTCTTTTCTTTCCCTTCTAACAGCTCTATTTCTGGCTGTGAAATCAGGCTGTCTGACTCGAACAATTCAGTTGAGGCCGTTTGTAAATTGGGCCAGACAACATGGAAGGAGGCTTCCTCTGAAACGGCTTGGTCCCCATCGGGGATTTCCTCAGCTTCCCTGCCAGGACAGGTTTCCTGATCTGAACCTTCATGTGAGACACTAACCGACAGTTGTTGACTCCAGGCTGTACGTCATCCTAAGCTCACTGGTTACCTGGCTCCCCGATCCTCTGGTTACCCAACACAATGTGGGGTCTGTGGCGACTGACTAGCCGCCATAAATGGGAAGCAATAGCTCCGGCTTCAGACGACCTCCGCATATGGCTTAGATTGCCAGATCTGTGACCATGATCTCGGTTCATTCTGCACAAAAGCACAACAGGCTCTCCACTCTCTTTTCCGGCTCAATCCTCTGGGTCAGTCCCTTCCTGGCTCTTGAAGCTGCTTGCTCCTTTGCTGGTGGTTGGTTTGGTTTTTCCATTGCTTTGGTCTTGGACAATTCTTTCCCTGCTTGGAGGGCTAGGAAGTTTCCTGGGTCCAAGCTTGTGCTGACTTCCTGTTGTCTGGGGGTCCAGTCGACGCAGATCTAACACATCGCCTTATCCGAACAGGTGCCGCACTGGGGGCCCTTTCCGCGCTTGTCCCAATATTTTTGAAGGCCTAAACTGGTGGCAATTGGTACAGGTACTCATCTGAAAGGCTATCAAGGATATTTAAAACAATAAGCCTGTTCCTGGCTCCAACAGAGCCAGTGGAGGGAGCGAATCCTGGGGAGGAAAACTAACCTATAGTGTGAGTTAAAAAAGAGAATTCCGAACCAAGAATTTTTTATTTTATATCATTATTTTTTAAATTTATTATTATGTTTTATTTATATTATTATTATTAGGAAGTCTAAGGATTGACCTAGGAAAACAAAATAATTTCCTCACAAGGTCTTACGAAACACTGATCCTACATCCAATCCTTATACTAATCATTGAATCTTATCCAAATAATAACAAGGAAGGTTAACAAACCAACCATGACTGAATGATGAATCAATGTAGCCTAACACTGTTAGCTTGATCAACTTACAACAAGCCCGTATATAAGTATGGGAAATAGCGTTAGTATATATGGAGATGAAACAAAAGAACAAGAAAAGAAGTAAATAACTTTGGCTAAAAAGTCAATCCCCAAAAACACTGCTCAAAAATGATGAAGTTGGTAGCCATGTAGAAGATGAATAACAATTCCCCCATGTCAAAATCTAAGCTATTTCCTTTTTAAGGCATACTTTATCATCATAGTGTTCTTTTTAAATCCACTCATACACACACACATTTATCATGATATGCCATATGAAATATGAGAAAACCGTACTAGTTGGTGTCTTTGAAACAAACATCGCAAGTGGTGGACATTGACCATTTTCTCGTCAAGCAAAACGATATAGCACTTTGAAAATGAACTATTTGATGCTCAAGATACTTACCCTTTAATTTCCCCCGAACTTTATTGGCAGTCTTCTTGATGACATCCATCAGATCCTCTAGTTCTCCTTTCATTTCTAAGGATAAAGTAATAACCTATTTAGATTTTCCAGTCCATGTTTCTAGAAATTATTGACATGACACCACAAGTAAGATTCTTGTTTAAAACTTTTGATTTCAATGAAAAGAGAAAGGTATTAAACATTTTCACTGAAATGGCAATATATGAAGTCAATAGTATTTGAGTATATCAATTGCTTTTTAACAGTAGCAGAACACATTTCCTTGCTCCACCTTGATGCTGCAAATATGCTTCTGCATTTATGAAGAAGGCAAGTTAAAGCTAGATATGGAACAAGGAGAACTGATAACTGTAATTATTGTATACATGTATCAAACTACATTTTTCTTTCAGCTGTGAGTTGACCCACAATTTTATTCAAGCACATCTATTTCAAGAGTAGTCAATATGTCGTCAAAATTTAGATTTTTAACAACTCAGCTGAAAAGAATATTGTATTTTAATGAGAACATGTCAATGTCTGACATCAAAGGTTGTAGTCCTGTCAGCACAATAAGTATTGTTTACCAAACATGGGAGAGCAGTAGTTTTGGCATAAATTTCATCAACAAATGAATCTCATACAATTTAAATGACAATTAGGTTGATTGTTTTCTGTGAGTTTGAAAGATGTAACAATGTTCCAAATTCATTACAACTCTCTCAAAACGTACTACAATGACGATGGTCTAAGGTAAGTTAAAAGTTTATCCCTAGATGCTGAACATCATACTGTAGTTTTACAGTGCTAACTTTCAGTTTTTTGATTACTACAGTTTCACCTTTCACTAGTATCAGAACACTGACATTGATTTTTCTTTAGGATCCTTTAAAATAAGGGTGTCTTTTAAGAAAAGAACATTAAGTTGAATGACATAATACACTTTTGTGACGCTATACTCTGCTGGTAGACCTCATGCCCAATATTGCACTGCATTGCTATTGAGAAAATGCAGTAGTTTGTAACGGTGGGTAAACTTGAGCAAATGCCATAGTTTGCATGTGCATGAAGTATGGTTTGACAATGTTTAACAAGCACAAGACCCAAACATATTGTCATCAGTGCAGGGTTGCTTACTAGTTAAAAAAATCATCTATGGGCCTACATAATAAACCAACCATTCCATTTTGCTCATGTGATTTCATCGCAATGGCGTGGTACTGTAATCATTGACAAACTTGCAAAAAGAAGTTAGGTAAAATTTTAATAATTACACATGTGATCATGCACTCTGTACAACTAAGGTCAACTTGAACTTTGTTGAAGGCAGCATTAGTATTTTGAACCTCCGTGTTAATCTTCTTTTCATTTAGATTTGTAAATTAGACAAAAGTGAAAGATGACCATAATTTTTTAACCAGGGAAGAAAAATCATCAAACTGTTTGTGTTCGACAGACCTAACCTTTTTGGAGAAATAAAACCCAAAGTACACACACAACTAGGCCTATGGAAAACATAACAAAATGCATTATTAAATGAACATCTTTCTTTTCAAAAACTTTAACTTCTCAAAAGAACCCAAATATCTTCCAGTCCTAAAGATGATTGTTTGTAAACATCATAACAATCTTATTTCTGCTAAAAATAGTCAATGATATGTTTCCCACTTTCCTGTGATTTGATTTGCTAATAATCCCTCACCCATTGCAAACATTCTTGCTTCTGCAATGCTCCATGAACACAAAGTATGTTCTGTTACTGCACCTACTGTACTTGTAATGTTACCTTTCTATGTGTAGAGATAGCAAAGTTTGTGCTATAGACTGTCATATGTGTTCACTCAAATATCATAACATTAGGCCCTGTTGTCACATGTTTCAACAAATTGCACTCATGGTACAAAGTTGTAGATAAATGGTTTCTGAGACTATCACATAATATTTTAATCATTGTTTTGATCACAAAATCTTAACAGTTGAGACAAGTTATGAATTTTGTGGGAAGCTAATAACTCTGATACTGAAAAGGATTTTACATCTCACAGTTTGTTTGATTTTATCTGCATTCAGGGCTGCTAAAAGTAAAATATGCATACATACCACAGTAATGCCTTCGTTGCAAACTTGCGTAAATTTTCACGGTCCATTTGACCTTGTGCTTCATTTATAATTTTTTGTGCAACGTTCCATGTGTAAACTACTTCATACATCGTCAAAAGAAGCTTGAGTTTTTAATAGACAGTGCGAAAAAAGTTTACATGTTATGGGAAAGGGATTGGAATTGGCCAGGGTTGGGCTGACTTGCCCCAAGTGGTTGGGAAAAATTGTTTCTAATGGTGTATACACTTTCCTTCCCACAAAGACAACATTTTACATCCTATGGTTTCCCTAAAATAAAAAGAACACTTTAAAATGTGCATTTATTAAGTTACAGTTACATTTTCTTGTTGCAAGAATACTGAAAAATCTGATGGGATACTGTTTTTTTTCAATCCACCAGTGTACAAACTGTGTAGCAGCATTTTATCTTCTGTTGAAAGACTGAACTATAGTTCCAAAAGCGATAATACTGTAGTCGACCAGACCAATTATCCCTGAAAGTTTGGTCCACTGTGATATACTGTCCCACAGTAACCCTCTCCCTCTTTTCAAATACAAAAATGAAAGTCAGTCCCCAACGCGCAAATGAATTAGCTCAGAGAGCAGATTTCTTGTAACCCCGCCCCAAAAATTTTGCGAAACTGCTTGAGACCTACCCCTCTGGTTTAAGTGTTTGAATAATGCAAATAAGGGGTCGCTAGCCACCATCACGCGGTAAGTTGAATCTCACAACTTTTATTTTTCGTATTATAAAACAGTAAACAATTCTAGTTTTGTCGTATTTGCTGATAAATCTCCACTGAATTTGGGGCCTTTTTCATGGCTCCAAAAAGTGCTGTGAACTTGACTTCGTTACAGGAGAAAAATGCACATTTATGGCAAAATTGGCTAGATTAGACTATGCTCTTTTCATTGATACCAAATTCGTGATTGGAAATGCCCTAGTCTTGTCAATTATCAACGTATAAACTTACGGCAAAACACAGCGCTATGTAATACAGATTTTAGGACTTTGTATTGGCTCTGCGTGTACACGTAATGATGTACATTGCTTTAGTTCGTGACAAACGCTCATGTCATACAATAGTGTACACAACTCATACTTCATAGTCATTATTTTACTATAGCCCTATACAAACAATACCAAAATTTGTCTGGTATTTTGGTCCTATGGATGAGGTTTACCAGTTTTTCCATAGTACCATACCACAATTTTACCATGGCTTTTATCACTTTCTATTTCATCTTCACCATGGTTTTATCTCAAATTTACTCTATGTGGACTATGGCATTACCATAGTTCTACCCTAATTAACCACAATTTTACCCTAAAGCTGTACCAATTAGCTTTACCCTAATTGTACCATGGTTTTACCTTAATTGTACCACAGTTTTACCCTAAATTTTACCAGAGTTGTATCCCAATTGCACAACAGTTTTCCTACTTGTCTTAATTATTTCAGGACACCACAAATTACCTTACATTTCACCCATTGGTGGATTGTATCATAATTGGCTTAGTTGAAACATACAACAAAGCAACTCATACTGTATGTCATGTTGTCGTATGTATATTATGGCATACTAGTTTATATGCACCAGATTTGGTCAATATGCTGCAGTCAAAACAAGCATGACAACAATATAAAGGTTAAAGAGGTTTACAGAATATGCATGGTATGAACAGTTTTAAGTAAAACATAAATATGTATCATAATTTTATTCTATAGGGCTACTGTGGCAAATTTACCAAGTTTTACCCCAATTTAACCGTAGTTTACCGCTGTAAGACTAGGGTACATTTTTTTGCTGGGAGCATATATAAATTGTTTCTTATATCATATATAAGTTGATTTATTATTGTATTCATGTGCTTTTTAACTGACCGACCAAATTTTTCTGCCATTCCTGGACTTGCCGTCCTTTTGCTTTACCTCAACTCTCTTCATAGTGTTTAAAAAGTTTTATGTACCTGTAATACAGTATGAACGAGGAATAAAGAGACCCAAAAAAATGTGTTGTCATTCTTAAAAAAGAAGTTCCCTGACCAAAAGTCCCTCAAAGCTGACCTCATCTTGGTGTCAGAGTGACAACCACTGTCTTTTCAGTGGGTGAACTAGAGCTTTGTCTGGCCATTTTTAAGCCAAAATGCCCTCTCATGTGTCATATTTAATTGCCTGTTGTTTTTATATCTGCATGTTTCCACAAAACTACCTGTAGTTATGCTTGAAAATATACCCAGAACAAAGTCCCCTGTCAAGATATCATCAAGGCTCCATATGCTGATTACTATAGCAACCCCATATATAATTTCAGGACGGTGAATTTGAAGAGGCACTGGCAAAGATTGTACTCTTTGCAGTGGCAGGGCTTGAACTTGGTAGAGCACCAGGATGGGTCCATCTTCATGAGAGTCTTTAAATAAAATTACTGCTGGTGATTAATGCAAACCAGTGTTGAGTGTCTGATTGTACAGCTAGTACTGAGTACTAGAAGTAGCGATTATTACGATATGACACTGCTTGCATGTGTTGGCAGTGAATATTTTTTTGTGATCTGCAGGCGTCCTTATGCCCCTACCTTCACAGAAAAGTAATTTCACTGCCATGAGTAGTTCCTCCTATCATTCGATGTAAGCAATTCAATTCCATTAGTTTAATCACGCTTAGTTATATAGCATTTCGAGCAATACGTACCAATGTGGTATAACACATCTCCTACTGCTTTTATTCATCATGTTCAAAATTTACAATTTAGTATAATTTATAACTATGTATGCAATCTTTCCCAGCAATTGTTATTTTCTGAGAATTGCAATGGTATTGTGATCTGTTTCATTGACATTGTGTGGTAGTGATTCATGCACTAAGCCTATTCAATTCAGATATGACTATTGGAACTTGGTTGCAAATGAAGCTACAGTAAGAAGTTGGCTAACAACAGCAGTTTCAAAGGTTCTTCCGCTTTTGTTTGCTTAAGACGTTGCTGCCTCCAGTTTGTCAAATGTCATAGTGATTAACCCACCTTTGAGCTGTTTACAAACCACTGTTGAGAAGGGTATAGGTACACAGCTGGCTGTGAACACCCATATTATGAAGGAACACAATACTGCAACTTATAAAACAGCACCCACCATGATCAATTGAGAAATTTCACATATACTCCAGGATGTTCCCAGAAAGCCAACAGGCTTATTGAATCTTCGTCATATGTTGTAAAAATACAGCATTACAAGGTTTTTTGACTTTACCTATGTTGACTTCAAATAATCTTTATTTTCCTTCTCTCGCACATAAAAATTCTGTCCCTCGCACTCAAATTCCGTCCCTCGCATGAAATTCCGTCCCTCGCAAAAACTTCCATAGCAGACCACACCCCTTTGAGAATATTATTTTCTAAATATTTTTACTGCAGGTCTTAAGATAAAACAATAGTTGATACTTTGGAGAGTTTCAGGTATATTACTGAAACATTTCCTCTGAAAACAAAACTTATTGTGTTAAAAATTGTGAGGGTCGGAAATTTGACCACAATTTTAGTTAAAGTTTTTGTCAACAATGTTTTGATGTACAGTAAATGTATGTCTTAAAACAGCATTTTGCGTTTGGTCACCGTTTTCTACTTTTTGACATGTCCATCAAGTATTTCACATATCAATCACAAAGCAGCAAACTAAGATATTAGCCAAGTTTTTCCCTGCCAACAACTTTAATTGTTGAATAATTAAGGATATTTGCAGATAATGAGAAAAGTGTCCACGACAAATTCCACATTTAAAATTAATCGCATACAGTTCCCCCAAACCCACTAGTTTATGGGCGAGGTTTATTGGGATCCCAACGGAAAATATCTTGGAGAAAAACAAAGTTGAAAGTTGCAAATTTTTTTACTTTTATGCCACCATATGAAGTAAGATTTAAATAGATTGCTAGTTATGTATGTCGTTATGGCATAGTGGAGTCAGTGAGGTTGAGAAAAATTATAGAAAAGGACGCAAAATCCTGCTTTAAGACATGAATAACAAAATACCAAAATAAAGTTGAACTCAACCAAAGTGATCTATAGTTAGGTCGCTTTCATTAAATTCCGTCCCTTGCGCACAATATGCATTATTTTGGATTTTAAGCACATATTTCTCAAAGTAGACACAAATTTTGGTAATTTTTTTTTTTATTTCTTTCAGTCAATATGTACTTTAATAAACTAGAAGTGAATTATTCCCATGGAAATAAGTTTAGTTTTAAGGTTTGTGGTTGACAACTTTGGCTTTCACCCAGTTACTGTGATGCAAAGTTATAAGACCTTGATCTGTGTTGGCCTCAAATGACATTTTAAAACTTCCACAGGAAATAATCAAACTCTTAACTCAAACTAGGTTTAAAACAGATCCAAGCTATGCTGTTGAAGTTATCCTATCTAAAGAATTTTAGATCATCTGGGTTTATCATGCCATAGTGTAATTGTACATCAAAATTGAGGTTCGGGCCATATTGTGACAGCTATTTCTGGTTAACAAGCAGAAGTCTAGTGCTATGAAGTCATCGAAACCTCAATGCATTTTGCATTCTAGTGTAATTGACATTGCTTACAGAGCTCAAAAAGCATAACCACTGTTGACTGCCCGGCAAGGTTTCCACCTACATATGATTAGCAAGTCCTTATCAAACAATTAGCAACGTTAGAATGCTTGGAGATTTTATATCATTTAAAAATGTATTCTGTTGGCAACATTTGCTCTGGTCACTTTAAAACTTGGCAATGTTAAATAAATTAGATATGGTCCACATCTTAAATATGACTTCAAAGTTCTTTCTAGAGGTATCATCTTTTACAGTTTCACCTTCGGTTGACCATTAACTTCCACTGCAAACATCAGGCTTCTAGAACTAGTTGGAAGCATCCACATGCAATGTTTCAGATATTTAAAAGCTGAGGTGTTATATATGGTATTTATAAGCAATCATCCACACATACACAATCCAAGTTTATGATTTAGCTTGAAAGCAAAAATGGTTGTAAAACAAAATATACATTGAACAGGTAATATGCAGAATACTGACAACAGTGACATGCAACAGTGATCTCAAAATCATTGATGCAACTTCATCTCACCTGACAAATGGTCAATGGATATACCCTATTGCACATCATGGGGCTCATTAAAGGATATGCTAGACCTGCTGTATTACAAAATCATGTCTGAAACTTAAGTGCACAACTGTATGTACTGTGGTAAACACAATGAAGTATTTTGGATTATACTTTACAAACAGAAAGGTTAAAGACAAAACAATTTGAAGCTATTTACCTATTACTGTAATAATGTAATATGCTCATGTTTTAACATACCTTTCAAGAAAGGACTCTACTGTACAGTACATACTGTACAGTATGTGTGTAAAGTGTATGTAATCTGCTTGAAACTGGATCTCAAAGATGGGAGCTAGTGAAACTTACATAATTTACCCAGTGTTTTTCGAAATGCTGCAAAAGTGATCATGGTAGGAAGTTGTAGTTGAACTGTTTCAAAGAATATCAGGTAATATTTGAATCACTGTTTTGATCACAATGTTATGAGTTGAGATAATTTATGAATTTGGTGGAAAGGTAATTAGCATCTCAGATGCTGAAGAGGATTTTTTTATCTCACATCAGTTTGTGATCTCAGCATTGAGAGTTGCTAAAGTAAAATGGGCATTCAAACCACAGTAATGTCTTCATTGGAACCTTTTTCGCGGTAACTTGACCACATGTCTCAATTAAATTTTTTGTGCAACATTCATACATTGTCAAAAGTAGCCATTGAAGCTTGAATTTTTAATTGACATTGTGTAAAGAGTTATTTATATATTGTATGTGAAAGGGGTGGGAACTGGCTGGGGTTGGGCCAACTTGTCTATAGTGATTGGGGAAGAGGAAAACTTTGTTTAACTTAGAATACAACTTATGAATAAAATTGCATTGGGTAACTGTTAGTGGTAACTTTACAACAGGGGTTTATAAAAGCTGTGAGCAAGTACTAGGCCTTTTTGGAGCGTGTTCATCAAGATCTTTAAGTAATATTTTCTAAAGTTAAAAGTGCAGTATTTTTATTCTTGCATTTTCTCTCTGAAACTCCTTTTGTTTTACGTTCATTTCCGACATTCAGAGCATATGCATAGCCTACAACACTTCATAGACACTATGTGTGCAGTAGTGTGTATTGCATGATATCTAGGCCAGAAAATACTGTATGGTTACTAGCCTACGGCAAAACTTCCGCTACAGAATTTGACAGTAATTTTGATGTTGTGATTAGTTACAGGTTTATATCATTTGATTTTTTGGTGCACATTGTTGACCTATCACTACAGGCTTTCGCTGAGCAAATTTCAATGTGTTGTCGGGGGTCAATGCTGTATTGAACTGCGTGGAAGTCAGCGAGAGATCTGCACATTGTAGGTACAGGGATTTTTAAAGAGTTGGTCGTTGGTGAAATCACTGCAAGGTCAAAGCAGGGAGCTCCCACGGAGTTGGTGAGTGGGGAACTAAAAGGGCGGGCGGTTGAAAGAGGGGCAAGACGGGAAAGTCACTTGAAGGAGGGACAGGGCGGGAGAAATGAGGGGCAGGCGGCTCCTGCAAAACAGCGAGGTTAGGGCACTGGCATCTGCCCTATATATTGTGTAGAGCATTCACAAAGTATAGGCAGTGATACGATCACATCTCTACAACTACAATAGTAAACATGGGTCATACGCAATTGGTGTTCGATCGGGGTGCAAGCTTTTTTTTAACGTGGTGGAATTTTTTGGGGGACTTGCGTCTCTGGGACGCAAAGTTGTTTTCTCTAATAACATTGCTGTCCTCTGCTAATACGGTATTAATGCAGAAACATTAACTATCACTCACATTTTCTAATTTTCTTGGATCCATTCACATATAAAGACCAATGTTGGCAAAAGTCATCCTTTAATAAGGTAGATCCATATCAAGTTCAATTGGGCTTTCCATTAGCAATTATTATGTATACAAGGTTTCAGACTTTGACCAAAGTTGACCATAGACCTACTGTACATTTCGATAGGGTTCTTGCCCTCCCTACTGTAGCATCTACATACCAGTTGAAATTCATTGTAGCTTCACTTTGTGCCAAATATTATTTTAAATGGTTTTAGACTTCTGACCTCTGTTGACCTTAGATGACATTTGACCTCCAACAATTTCAATAGGGTTCTGTTACTCACCAAGAGGAATCTATATACAATATATATACAGTATCATCAAAGCTTCACTTTTTGAGTTATGGTGTTTACACGGCTTAAACTTTTGACCTCAAACGGCCTTTGACCTCATCACGTTAAATAGGATACTTGAACTTGATGTGGTGCATCTTCATACCTAATATACCAAGTACAAACTTCATCCAAGTTTCACTTGGTTTACAAGGATTCAGCCTTTGAACGGTTGACCTTAGATGACAATTGACCTCCAACAAATTTGGAAACATTTGTTAAAGTATTTTCCATTTTTCAGCAAACCTGATGATTTTGTTTTATCCAAATATATATATATTGCATATAATTCTGACAATTTACATAAACAGAATATGTTTTTTCTGCAAAGATTTGTCAAATGTTTGGAAGTATGTCTTCACAATAATAAGAAATGGGTCAAATGGAAATTTAGTTTGACAAGTCCCAGTCTTGTTACCTTGTTAACACTGACAAAGAAAATGACCCAACATAATGTTCAATCCATTTGATGGATGATAATTTTATTTCAGAGGAATAAATTAATATGCGCTGAATTCATATCATCATTAGGATACAAATTTATTAAATGACATTGAACAAACATCATTGTCAATTTCTTATATCAGCATATTGAATGTCCTCTTTTAAATAGTTTCCATAATTATAGGAGGAAGTGTTTCAGTCATATATATTCTGCACCATATATGAACTTGTTTAGTTATATTCATGTAACTAACATTTTTATATATTCACCTCTCTATAGCCTATCCACTTCTGTTTACAGTACTAGCACTTGTTAACTACACAGACAAGTCAACAGGGCTGTTACATGTATACGTACAGTACTATACTTTTGGTTCTTCACTTGCATTTCACTACTATGTCACTAAAATTAATTATACTAAAGACCCCACAGTAGCACTACAGCTATTGATTTGAGCAGTGCCACTGCAATACACTGTTACTCAATGATTTCAGCCCAATGCGTGAAGCTTCCACTGCTTGTCACTTTCCAGCTCTAGAAGTCATTTTGGATCAATAGAGATTTACCAATATTGTTGTTTTAACTCTATGACCAGTTGTGTGGAGAAGCACTGTGAAAGTGAGTGCCAAAAATTACAGCATAGCATTAGTCACAGTCATATAAAATCTGCCACATTAGAAAGTACTACAAAATATCCTTCCATGCACACATACTGTTCTAGATGTACTGTACATGTCCAATAACATAATGTGATTCTGATATTATAGCAGCGATTAGTTCTGAAGATGATGAAATATGAATTAATAAAATAACTATGAAATTTCCTTTAAAATTATTCAACTAGGAGTGTTGCAAACTGGTTTTGAATTATTTTATACCATTCAGGTATTTATTTAAAAAAAGCAAAAACTTAAATTGTACATTGTTATACCAGAAAGCCAACAGCCTAAGCGATTCCTTGCCATTCTTTATTACAGAACAGTTAAAATGGCATAGCTGGAGGCAGATTTAAATTTTTTTTTTTTACTCATACTAAGGTATTTTAGTGCACAAACAATAATGTGGTTCCCGTTTAGTCGAAAGAGACAGTCATTTAAGGAAATTTGATTTCAAAGTTAGCAGATCCTCTATGACCAGAAATGTGTAAAAGCTTTACGTACAGGTCAGAGTGTGACGTCATTGTGTGGAGTGTACTGCGAACGCGAAACAATAACAATGGATTTTCATGTACTTCTCGTAAGAAAGTGAACCTTTTATTAACTTCAGTCTTCCAATAAACACATGCAGCTACTAGAGAAAGAAATGGTTATTAGAATTGTTCACACATTTGTTAATTCATTTGGGTAGCAATTTTTCAATCCAAAGTAAAATTTGGTTATAAAACTGCCTCAACGTCTGTTCATATTTCGTAAGATTCGCTGCTATTATAGTCCACTATACATACTGTGCCGTATGATATCGAGGTCTTGCCACATTTGAAATGCATACCTTGTGAAATATGTCAATGGCTCTGGTAATTCTTCATTTGTTGTTGCAATTAATTGTGTTTGCAGTTAGTTTCCAGTCAGTGGATGCAATATTAATCGAATCCACAAAATATAAAGCTTTGGGTATGTCGCAATCGCTGCCATAAAGTAAGGCTCTCAGAAACTCACAACTCCACAATAGCAGATACACAAGCCAAGGGAACACCATGTTACACAAAAAGGACTTGATAGATTCCATATTCCATACAAGTTTCAAAAGTTTAAAAAACTTTTACGGTCTCAGTACATATATACATGCCTACAATACATATCGCCCGTACTTGTTAGTGTGCATCACTAAGTTAGCTCCATGTGTAGTGTCGTTGGTTCTGTAGAGAGAACTAAGTCACACAGGGACTATTGTGTACTCTTTTGTAACATGATCTTTTATTCCTGCACCTATGGGGTAAATCATGACTGAAGATAAACAATTGAGTAAGCACATTAGAATAACTGGGCAAATGTGGCTAATGAAACTTTAGGCATATATCAAAATTAGGGAAACATTACCTTTAGAGGGCCTCTGCGTAGACGATACTGCCTATAATACCTGCTTGTGTCAAAGTGCACTGAACATATCTTCGCCTGCAGACTTTGGAAAGCCCTGGGAGCGAGAAAGTCTTTGCAGGTGCTACTTACAAATTTAATCCAAAGCCTGCAACGTTTTTCCTCCATTTTAATGGCTGGGAAACATAAAGAACCTTAATTTTTGTTTTTTTGCAACCTCCTACTTTGCAACCTCCTCCTAATTCGTTTGCATTTTGATTTGAGCAGTATCACAGAGTGTCGTATCGGCATGGTGTTAGTGCTGAAGTGAAAAGCTTGATCAAAAGTTTTCCTCAACCGACTCTGCATATGTACTGTATGTTACAGGGTGACCTGCAGTCACGTCAGTGCTTAGGAATTTTTTGCGAAAAGAGCAAATTCCTTGTCCAAAAGTGCTAGGTTTGATTTAGTTTTACCATGAAAAATTCCCTTGTATAATGCATGTTCAGATAGCGAACCATTTTACACAGATAATTTCCATTGAGAGTGGCCATTAAAATTGGCTATTGAGAAATTTCAGATTACAACTTAAACTTGCTTTCAAGTTTGCCAAGGTACTGCCTTTATCATACTGTGAAATGTTTGCAGTGATGGTCTCCCTAATAATGGGGTTTGACACTTTGACTGAGTCCATGAGTCACTTGCCAAAATGTTGAGCGTTGTGCATTTTCTATTCGCCAAAGCTTAAATTCTGCAAGTTGGCGACTATTATTGTGGTGGCCTGATGCACACAATTGTAGGAAAACATCAAATTGATTATGTGTTAACTTTTTATTATATATGTTACTTGCTGCAATATGCACAATCTAAGTTAACAGCGTTTTTGCCACATGTTAAAAGGAAAGACAATGATGGTATTTGCATTGTATTGTTATAAAGAAAAGGAGAATCCCAACATTCTAATCATGATCAGATATTTCCACTTAAGTGAAAAGTACATTTTAACTTCATTTCTGCAATCATTGCCCAAGGATATATTGTAGTTACTGAAGTTGGCATTTCAAACTTATAATAAAATAATGTCACAAATAAGTGGAGATAAACTTACTCTCATCCTGTTGAGGAGCAGACAGAATATCACTGTGCTTCTTTTTCACTTCCTCTACATTTTCAGATATCTTGTCTATGTTGGATCTGATCTCTTCAACCTGTATTGAAAATGAAAATTCAGAGAAATACCATACAAACATTATACTTCCCATGAATTTAATAACTGGTGCAATTCTCTACAAGAATGCTATGGCATTCGTGTTCTCATAACAGGTATAGTCTTAATAGCTGCTTATCAGCTTTTAGACTGACTTTTCAGGATAATGACAATGATAACTTCATTCCTGATTCTCATCTATGCAACAGAGGCTACTGTAAGTCATATTACGCACACTTGGTATGAAGGTTTTTAAGTATTGCTTTGTAATGTAACAGATTGCAAACGTCCAAGCTTGAGACATTTATTCAAACAAATCTAGTGGCACAGATTGTGTTCAAGCTGGGCTGTCAGAAACTGCACTAAAACCACAACCAGATGCAAATCACAGCCTACTATTTGTAAACTTTTTATGGTTAATAAAACATTTCTGAGAGAGCCATTGCTACTGGCATTGCCAAGATTTATTAAGCTTGAAAAGAGGCTTTTTTTATAAGTTTTGCAAGAGGTATATTTTATGATCAGTCTAGTCACATTTAAGCAGAACCAAAAAGCCAGTTGGCTTAGTGATTCCTTACATTTTGTATGGTAACACCACAAGCAAGATTCTTATGTGTTAACTGTTGACCAATGTTACTGATCAGCAAGATTCCTGTACAAATGTGGACCTACAGTATCTACCAAATTAGAGTTTGACATCTGTTATCATCCAGTTATTAAACTCACTTATCCTGTCTATACGTTTTCAGACCTACTGTATATTAACCTAGTATGAACTTCACCAACTATGCACCATTGAGTAATGGAATGCATGCTTACAAAATTCTGATACCTTGGACTGCTTTTGACCTAAAATGACTTGACCTTCACAGAAAGAGCAGGGTTCTTGTACTTAATAAGACAGATCCAAATACCAAGTATGAAATTATCCATGATGAATTTTTTAGTTATTTGTGTTTACATGCAGGTGTCATATAGAGACACACACACCATCACCATCCCAGAGATTATTTTGCCTAAGTAGGCAAGGAATAAATTATATATAAGGGCCAACTTGTAGCTAATACCATCCTTTCTTTTACCTTGGTGCATAATATTGTTCTCATTTATGTTGATCAATCGTTTTCTTTTTCAATTGAAATTTGATGTTTTCATTGGCTAAGTCTACATCCACTCTATTGCTGCACAGTAATTACTTTACAGCCTAACATAATGTATAGTCAAGGAGTAGCCGCCACTGGAGGCATGCTGGTGAAAGGTACTGGGTGAAGACCATAGCTAGAGATCATTTGATAACAGGAACTAGAGCACCAATGGTGCAGAAGCTCATACCTATTCGAGCTTAAAAATGTAGGGCCCACAAAACTTTATGGCCCACCATAATTCAGATTCCACCAATTTTGGGCCC